>JAQPPZ010005487.1:0-45198 GCA_028583015.1 Wollemia nobilis
GGGTAAGACCCAAGGAGGCAGGGGTATCCATTCCGCCAAAAATACCCAGGACTCGGACATAGCCTACCACCTTTGACATACTCAAGGAGCAAACAAACACACAAAACCAATTTAAAAATAAGTAAATAACAACAAAAATAATAAAATAAAATAAAAAACATGCTCCTTGAGTGTGTCAAAAACAAAAGCACAACCAAACACACACACAATAAGATAAAAGAAACCACAACACGAACCACATAGAAAAACACAAGAACCACATAACAAAACACAAACAAGACAAAAACAACAGAACACTACAAAGACATAACCCAAAAAAACATGAAAAATAAACACAACCAAAACCTAAAATATTAAAAAAAAAATAAAAATAAAAAACAACCAACAACAGACAATAAACAAAAACAAAAAACATAGAAAACACTCACACAAAAAAACACGAATTAACACAAACAAAGAGAAACACAAGAACAAGAACGACAAAAACACAAGAACAATAACAAAAAACATAAAAAAACACAAAACAACAAAAACACAAGAACAACAAAAAACAACACAAAGAACACAAAAACAAAACAAAACAAAAGACACACACACCTTAAAAAACTAAACAAAAAAAAAAAAAAAAAAAAATTGAACATAACAATGACCTATCTAGACCAGAAGACTATTAAGGCAAGAAACAACAAAGGAAACAAAAGAAAGAAAAGAGTGAGCTAGGGAACTAAAAAAACCTGAATGAACCAAAGAGAAGCAAAAAAAACAAGAAGAAACTAGGTACCTTAAGAACTGGAGCCATCCAAAGAAATGATAGAAAGAAGAGCTTCCCTAATTTGTGAAGCCCACCATCTAGGAGGGTGGCCATAACAAGTAAGATCACCTTTGTCCAAAGCCCAATTAGCTAAAGCATCAACACTCTTGTTTTGATCTCTGACCACATGATTGTAATCAACTTTCAAAAATCCCATATGGATTAATTGAATCTTCTCAATAATTCTTTTTATTCTCCAATCAACCTTATGATTCTTGGAAGGAGTCTTCAAAATATTAATCATAAGTTGAGAGTCAGACTCAACTAACACCTTTTCCCATCCAACCTTAGTAGCCTCCTGAAGGCCTCTGAGGATACCATACCCCTCAACAAGGTTATTGGAAAGAATACCCAAATTCTCAGCAAAAGTAAAAACCAGGGAGCCATCTGAAAGTCTACCAATTCCTCCCACACTGGCTTTTCCAGGGTTCCCTCTAGAGGCTCCATCGGTATTGACTTTTCCAAAATCCTTAGGAGGAGGTTGCCAATTTCTTGTCCTATCCATCTTACTAATACTCACATTCCCTTTAAGTTGGTTGCCCTTAGAAGATTTAATCTTCAATATTTGCATCACTTGATCCCATATTTGGTGGGAGTTTTGGGGGTGATTAAGGAGTTGATGGACTGATTCAACTAAGTTGGCTATGGTCTTTTGCCAAATATAGTGAATATCCTTCCTATCTTGATTAAAAATTTGGTTGTTCCTTTCAATCCAAATATTCCAAAGAAGAATGGTAGAACCCATCCAAACTAAGCTGCCTAATAAAATGATCAACACCCTCTTGATTAGGCCAATCCCTCCAAAGTTGTTCAAAAGTAAAAAAATTGGACCACTGTAAGCCAAGTAAAGTGGCCATTCTCCTCCATAGCTCAGAGGCTAAAGTACACTCAATAAAAATATGGTTGAGAGTTTCTACATTCTCTTCACACATCTCACATCTAAAAGGGCCATGAAAACCACGCTTCATAAGTTGCTCACCGGTAAGCACCCTACGATGCAATAAAAGCCAATTAAAGAACCTCACCTTAGGCCAGAGCTTTTGAGCCCACAATTGAGAAAATATGTCAGAAGAATGGTTGGGATTATTATGGCATAAGGTCAAATAACCTTGAGCAAGCTGAATACTCACCCTTAGTAGTGTTGTTCCATCCAAAACAATCTTTTTCATGGGACCAAGAGAGAGATCTCATATGAAGGATGCCTTGGATATCTTGTCTTTGCCTTTCTAGGATTTGAATAGGCCAGTCCTCAATAGGGATCCAATATCTACCAACCTTTGAATTACCAGTATGGTACCGATAGTAATTAGCCACCTTTATCCAGTTAGCTCGGTGAAGCTCCTCCATCCAAGGCCTCCAATCGGGAAACCGAGTTATCAAAGGCTTGTGACCATCCCAAGAATCTATCCAAAAATTTACCTGTTGACCATTATGAATGATCCAAAATAAATTTTTCTTTATCAAATCCTCACCAGTCTTAATAACCTTCTAAAATGGGAGAACCTTTGGTAGGAAGTTGATAGCGAACAAGGTCTTCAGGACTTTTGTTCTCAGCATATTTAGCACGGAGATTATTGGCCCAAAGAGCATTGGGGTTATGCAACATCCTCCAATATAATTTAGCAGCTAAAGCTTTGTTGTTATTAATAGAAGACCGGAATCCTAACCCCCTTTAATTCTTAGGAAGACATAAAGTGTCCCATTTCACCAAGGCCCATTTTCTTTTCTCCTTAGTACCACTCCAAAGGAAACGATGACTGATTTGATCCAGTTCTCGAAGAACAACCTTTGGAATATTCAACATGGAAGATACATAAATAGGAATAGCTTGAAGGACTGATTTTACCAAGGTGATTCTACCCCAGAAGAAAGCCACCTATTGGTCCACTTTCCAATTTTCTTCTTGACTTTGTCCAACAACCAATTCCAATATTTATTTTTTTGCCTTTGAATATTTATGGGAATACCTAAATAAGTGATTGGAAGGGAGGTCTTCTTATATCTTAATTTATCCAAGACCATGGATTCCTATCTAGAGAGCAGTGAAAGAAAATAACTTTAGATTTGTCTTCATTGATCAACTGCCCAATAGCCTTAGAAAAATAGCTAATGATTTGCTTAATATTAGAAGCTTCCTTAACTGTAGCTTTACCTAAAAGAGTAGAGTCATCCACAAATTGAAGATGAGAGATAGGTCTAGCTCCATGAGCAATGGTAACTCCCTCAAGGGTTTTGTTTTCCCTCTTTTTGGTTATAGTCCTACCCAAGCATTCAACAAGAATGATGAATAAATAAGGGGATAGCGGGTCACCTTGCCTAATACCTCTGGAAGCTGGGAATGAGTGAGAAGGCCTGCCATTGATAAGAACTAAGTAGGAAACTGAAGAGATACATCCCATAATCCAATCCATCCAATCCTTAGAGAAACCAAATTGCCTCAAAACTTTGATAAGGAAGTGCCAATCCACTCTGTCATAAGCTTTGGATAAGTCTAACCGAATGAACATGGAAGGAGATTTTTGCATATCCATGGAATGGATGGCTTCCTGAGCAAGAACTATCTCATCTACTATTTGATGCCCTTCCACATAACCCCCTTGCTCTGGGGAAATAATCTTATGCAAAAGAGGCTTCAACCTTTCTGCCATGATTTTAGTAATGATTTTGAGAAGAACATTACATAAAGCAATAGGTCTAAAAGCTGAGATATGATCAACCTCTTGAGCTTTTGGAACAAGAGTAATATAAGTTTTATTGATAACCTTCAAAATTTCTTTGGCTTTCCTGGCTTCTTCCACCACCTCTAATAAATCAACATGAAGGATATCCCAGAACTCTTGGTAGAACTCAATGGGAAAACCATCAGGACCTAGGGTTTTCCCTTTTTGCATTTTAAAAACTACCTGTTGAAGCTCATTGATAGTAACAGGAGCAGTCAAAATAGAGTTCTCCTCAGAAGTGATAAGAGAAGGGATTGCTTGAAGAACATTTTGTTGAGAAGTTGAGTCAAGAGGAGTAGCAACAAAAATATTGGAAAAGTAATCAACAACAATAGAGTTCATGCCATCCCAAGTATAAACAACATCTCCAGAATCTGATTTCAGGGAAGAAATAAAGTTGTGAGATCTTCGAGCTAGAAGAGATTTGTGGAAGAAATTTGTGTTTCGATCTCCTTCTTTGAGCCATTGAATTCTAGATTTTTGCTTCCATAAGATTTCTTCTCTTTTTTCCCATTCCTCTAACTGAGTTGTGAGTTTAATTTCATCTGCACTTCTCTTCTCTGTGAGGCCATCTAAATGGATTTTCTTATTCAAATTTTCAAGATGAGCAATAACTTCATGTTTTTTTATGAACATCCCCAAACTCTTTCCAGTTCCAAGTCTTGATTTTGGATTTAATGTATTGCAGTCTTTTGGCAAAATAGAACATCTTAGTCCCATGCCTAGGTTTACCTTCCTTCCACCATTGTTGCACACGAGGTCTAAAGGAAATGTCTCTAAGCCACATTAATTGAAAATGAAAAGGAGAGAAACTCACATTGGTTTTCCACATTTCCACCATGGTTGGCCAATGATCCGAACCAACATTATTAAGAGTCTTCACTTTAGGAATGTGACCATGGATTAAGAAATTTTCAGAGAGCAAAAACCTATCCAATCTCTCCATTATACAAGCTAAGCCTTGCCTTCTGTTAGACCAAGTCATAAGGCCATTATATGGTTGGATGTCCACAAGATGGAGGTTTGCAATATATTCGCTCATGAGGTCAGTGCTTTTGTCCAAATTTCTATTTCCCCCCTTTTCTCATCCAGAGAGAGGATGGTATTGAAATCTCCTCCGATCAAGATCCAAGCTTCAGGAAAATGAGAGATAATATGAGTTATATCCTTCCACTGTCTTCTTTTTTCCTCCAAAGCGGTCGGAGCATAAATAGTAATGCAGAGCATAATTTGGTTGGAATGTCTACTTTGAATAGCTATAGCCAACAGACCCCAACTGCCAACCATATGGTGAATAACTACCTCTTTTGGGTCCCAAAGACAAGCAATGCCACCAGAAGTCCCTGGGAACTAGGGAAACCACTTTTCAGCTGGCCAAATTTTCTTGGCAATTGAGTCCATATCCTCCATTGACATCTTTGTTTCTTGAAGGAAAACAAGATGTGGATGATTTATCTGAATCATTCTTCTAATTTCATTTTGTTTTGAAAGACTCCCTTTGAGTCCTCTAATATTCCAAGTGATGATCTTCATTAATACCAGGGCTAAAAAAGTTGGGAAGGGCATTAATCTTACCTTCCTCTACAAGCTTTTCACCTTCTTTTACCATATGATATTGATTGGTCTTGCGACCTACTTTTTGATTAGAATCCATCTTCAATTTTTTTCCTATTTCTTGACTTATTCCAATTGAATCTGAGATGGCTTCTAACCTTGAAGAATGCTCGTACACAACCAAAATTTTACTAGAGGGTTCAACGGAGTCTATATTGGGACCTGTATTATTTGAAGTTTTGACATTTAAAAGATTGTTTTTCTTGTGTAAATTTTCTCCCTTTTTTTCTGTTGAAAACCTTTGATTTGTTGGTTTGTCTCTGAGTTCTTCCCTTCATATTTAAATTGTGTTTCTAAGATTTTTGTTTCCATTATTTCCTCTTCCTCACTTGGGACATCATTTGTGGAAAGGATTTCAAACATATTAGCAAGTGACTTTGATTGATCCTTCATAACTGGTTTTTTTGAGTGTTCTTCTTCTTAGGCATTTGGAAACCTGTTGAGTTTATATCTTCTTTCTTTTGATCAGGAATTTTATTTGGGCAAGCATTGGCCAAATGACCATATTCATGGCAAATTCTACAATGAAAAGGAATGTTCTCATAGTCCACTACTTGCTCCCAAGTGTCTTCCCCAAATTGTAATGTGATATTTTTAGGTAGGGGTTTGTCAAAATCCATTAAAACACAAATCCGAGCATAAATAATATGTTCAAAATTTTGAGTACAATCGAGCGAGTCATCATAAAAGTTCCTAAAGAGTTTCCAATTGAAGAAAAAATAGTAGGATTCCAAAATTCAATAGGGAGGCCAAAGAGTCTAACCCACACGGGAGCTATAGAAGGCATCTCTTCTTCGACTTTAAATTTAGTATGCCAGGGCTTCATGAAAAGCCCTGCCCTTCCAAAAAACCAAGGACCCCCTTGAAAAGTTTTCTCTCTATCTTCATTATTAGCAAATAAAACAAGAAAATAACCATTTGGATAAATAGAGATTTGTAACTCACCTTTAGTTTTCCAGCTTTTTGCAGCCCAGACTTTGAAAGCGAGATAGGCTCGGACGAAAACCCACGAACCGACAAATTAGTCCTCTTTTTTCCAAATCTTCAATGCCAGTCTGAATGTTACCCATATCAAGCTTAACAATAGGAGTTCCATCACTGCTTTAAGACATCCTGACTCCATTTTCCTGGGATCAATATTAGGCATTCTTAGAGGTTTATGGGAAGCCCTAAGATTGATATTAGCATTGGGCTGAGGCTGTCCACCATGGAGGGCATCCCTAAAATTCATTTTTGGGGCTGAGTTTTCAAAATTCTTACCCTTGACAGGGGTTTTCATAGTAGAATTATTTTGTGGGTGCACCTTAGCACCAGATTCACTTGAGATATGAGCCATTTTTTGATCAACTGCTTGAAACTTGTTTCGTGATCTCTTTAATCCTTGCCCTAGACGTCGTGGAAAGGTATGGTTTTCACTTTTCTTTTGTGCAGCAAATTGGAAGCCGTTGTCACTCAAGTTCACAGTATGATCTATTGAAAGATAAATTTCTAACCCATATTGGATCCCCTGCAACATTTCCTGCTAAAATATTGAGCATAAACCACAAAAATATTGGCCGCTAGGGCCCGAAGGCCCTAAAAACCAACCTCTGGAGCTGCTTGCACTCAACCCAGATGAAACCCTCGCATAGCCGCTTGCCAAAAATCTCGTTCACACATAGGGATGCGCTAGGATCTGTGTTGCTCCAAATGATATGAAAATTGGTGGAGACGTTCTAGGGTTTTTCAGGCATCTACCCTCAAAATTTTAGCTCAATCCGAGTCCGGATGAGTGAGATATGGCCGAAACAAGTTCGATAGTTTGGGCAGTCCTACGAAAAACGTCCCTCCTCTAAAGCGAATTTTTTTCCTTTCTCAACTTATTAGAGAAATTAATATCATATATATATATATATATATATATATATATATATATATATATATATATATATATATATATATATATATATATTTATGTTCTGTCTAAATCCTTTTTATTTCTTCTTCATATCCCTTGATGGTGATCTACAAATTAACTATTTTTATGTGGGTCTCATTGAATAAAGAATGCTTACTTAATTTCTTCCCAAGTTTATTTATGATAATGGGCATAATAAAAATACCAAATTGAGCTTCATATCCAAGATAATATCTTAATAAACAATTCTAATTAGACAAAGTAGAATATACAGATTTCAACAATTTACACTATTCCCTATCGTCAATACCATTCTCTCTCAAAATTTTTTAAAACTCCATGAGCTCACACCTATAAAAATAACAACACAAACAAGGGTTTCATAAAAACATATACCTCCCTACTAATTCAAAGCAAAAAATTGACATAAATAAGTACACCCAAAAAATATCCTTAAAAACCAACAAATAGTAGATGACTTTCTTACTTTGGTTAAAAGAGAACTCAAATATATTTTTTTGGAAGAATGTGATTTGAAAAACATCAATATTGTTTTTCTATATGACTAACTTCATAGGGTCATGTCTCCCTCTCAAATTATTTCATATGACCACTTGTTTTGAAGCTCTTCAAATTTTAAGCACAATAACAAAAATTATCTAAAACAAAGAAATCTATGCAAAGATATAATTTCTAAAAGATGAATTATCTTTTGTAAAAATAATCTACTCAAATTCTATAGTCCACAAGAAACAATTCCCTTTTACCAAAATCGTTACTTTGATACCTCTTGTTATAAAATTTTGTTTTCAGTATCATAAATCATCCACAATATTCAAAAATGTCAAAACATCCATAAATAATTTTACACAATAATAATCCAAACAATGATATATATATATATATATATATATATATATATATATATAGATGATACCCTTAATTAGGTAGACACTTATATTACTCCTTAAAGAAGGAATAAATTGATAAGATCTTCCAAGATGAGAGGCCACTCCTAGGAAAAGATAATTACAAGAGAATACTCAATATGAATGATGGTTCTTATAATGAAAGTATCTCTTCTTTATATATACTCATCTTCTAATGCTATTTTGGGGAGGGTATAACCCTAACCCTAGCCAAATCCTAAACCCTTATCCAACTCATTAATATAATATTATAATAAATCCACCTTAGGTTATGTGTGGCCCATGCAAACTATCCATAATATCCTTATACAGTATATTATCATATCCCATTTACCTATCCCTAATTACCATAACACTCATCATCATAATTTATCTTTTCTAACCTAATTGGATTGAACTTCATAGTCATGTATCTATTTTACTTTGAGCCATATTATTATAGGAAGTCATGGAATAATCAATCATGTTGTCAAGATTTAATATATGTGATTTGATATGTAATTCTTCCATAATTCATAGGAATCATCCATGATTTCCTAAATGGAAGAACTTGTTAATCTATTTTTCTACTTTCTAAATACTTGTATGTCTTCCTATTCAAGTCATTCCAAAAGTCATAGCTAAGCTAGATTGTCGCATAACTTTCATTTTTTAGGATCATTTTTTTAAAATTCTATATTACTCCTTTTAAGCCATAAATTCCAATAAATAATGGTAGGATCAATCCTCCATAAAATGCTTAAACCTTTAACCTTGAAAATATTTATCCAACATTTCATCAACTATTGTAAAATCAATCAAGCAGTGCAATATATTATCATTTTATAAAAAATAATCCCAAATGGTGGAAAGGAATAATGAAGAAGTAAATGATCTAATGTTTTTATCTCCTCCTTACATGGGGTACACCTAAATGATCTATGATACCCTCTTCTTTACAATTGCTATTAGGATTGATATTCTATGATTATTTGGTTTTCCCTTTAGATTTATTTGAAAATTTCAAAATTAGGAGGGATTATAATCAATAAAGATAATGGAAGATATTTTAGTATGCTCTAGCGGATGCAAAATTTATAGTTATCTCTTCCACCTAGTTTTTCTTCACAAGCTTCTTAGGATAGTCCCTAATCAACTAGTCCACCTTCCAATAATAGAATAATGCATTTGAGAGCTTTAAATAGTGCAGTGGTGAAATTGTGAAGCCATGGTTGAACAATTCAATAGAGGTAGGAAGGGACCCATAAAGGTCCTAGGATGAAACATAAGATTGATGGGTTTCTCTCTATCATTTTTGCATTACAAAATTTATTATTTGTTTTGCAATTATCTTTAAAATGGTTGCATTGAGATATTTAAGACACAAATTCTATCGACGTAAGATATTATGAATGGGATGGACCTCTAGGGAAAAATTAAGAGAACTCTATAAACAAGCTCCTTGCCCATATATTACCCAAGTCCCATAATGTAGAGTCAATTGGGAATGAAGGAGATCAAATAAATTGAAGGAGACATTACCCTTCTCTATTCCCCTAACTGCTTCAACTTGACAACCCTTACCACCCTCTAAAACTACTTAATTGACCTAGATAGGTGTGATTCCACTAGAATATCCCTAAGAAAAAAAAAATCCATCATTTTCTAGAATAATCATTTGTGAAATTAATAAAATCGTGTAGAAACAAGAAGCAAGTTTTCTTACCTCCTCTTTGAGCCAACAGAGTTGTAGGTTGATACATGCTTACTATCATTACATGGTTTCCTTTGAGCCTTTCATCAAACATGCAACCTAACAACTTATCACTCTATGACCTTGTAGCATGGTTATCCATGATAGACTAAGCAATGGAGGGGCCTTTGAGATGGTCCAATTTAGATTGGGATCACAAGTTATGGATGATAGAAGTAGATGAGACTATATTTTGGTAGCTTTGTAGAAACCCTTGCCATTGAGCTTGACATAGAAGGACTAAAATCATTGAATCTAAGAGGGAAATTACTAACTCATTATTGAATTGAACAATGTTTTCTAGGATAGTTTTAACATAGTGGGATACACTTGAATAAAAGGCATGAGGTCAAGATCTTTTGATTATGAAGACAATGGGTAAAAAAACATATATTATTTGTTGTGTTGGATAGATCAATGGCCCAAGGGTTGAATGCAATAGATGAAAAGACATACTAGACTAAACTCAAAGAATCAATTGATCAAGTGCATTGTCATGACATGAATTTATGAACTCGTTAGTTGTAGAGGTAATTTTAAAGCAAAATGCTAAATACACGTTCGTTTTCATATTTGGGAAAAGGAGCAGAGCATGCAATGGTAATATCCTAACTAATGTGATTGGAGATATTTGTAGGTCATGTGAGGAATTTTTTTTGGAAGTAATGACATCTATGAAAGTATTGAGGTGTTGCAAATGTGTTGATCAAACTTCCATAAACCAAAATAATAATCATAATTTTTTTTAAACTCATTGTAGAAGTAGGACTTAAATTATCTCCAAACATGGGTATATGGAATGATGTTCTTATTTATAAATTACACCTACGGTGACTCAATATTAATCCTAAATGTATGTGGTGTCATTATGCTTAGCTTCAATATCAAAGGAATTTTAAATATTTTGTTCAACATCATCATAATTAAGCATGCATCAATAACTTCATGTTTAACAATCATAATTCATCTATTATATATTATAAGAGATTGGGATGTCAACATGTAACTTATCCATACCCATGTGATGTAGGTGAGTTGGAGAGGGTAGGGCAATCCTCCAAGGGAGGTCCCTGGTTCGAATCTCCACCTTACCAAACTTACATTGGGTACCCAAAATCCAGTTGATAATACTGGTGCGGTTAGGGCCGAACGTGACTTTCGGGTGATTTTGACGGTGTAGAACCCCTTAGTTGTGGTTTCTCAGACCATTTGACGGTGTAGAACCCCCTGGTTGTGGTTTCTCAAACCAAAATAACCCCGTAAATTTTTTTCGCTAAATTTAAAAAAAAAACATGAAACTTACCCATAATTTAAAAAATTAATACATTTACGCCATAAATAATTTTTACTTTTTCACCACTTTGAATAAGTATAATGGTGATAAGAAATCTAAGTTTAAATCCGAAAGTGGATCAAATTTACACATTCTCTAAAGAGAAAATTAAAAAAAACAAAACAATCTCCTTCCATACATACTAAACTCATAAAAATACAAAATATTATAACATAAAAACAATAATAATAATAAATAAAAAAAACTTAAAAATTACATAAAACTTTTAACTTTTATTTAAAGTCAACCGTACAATTAGCATAATTTCGGAACATGACTTTTAACTTTCTTAGAAAGCCAACTCTGCAATTAGCACGATTTAGGAACATGAATACACAACCCGAAAATTGGTCTCAATTGATTAGATTTTCAAAAGCATGTATTTCAAAGGAAGAATTAATACTAAATTGTTCCTTTGCATACTTACTTTGCATACATTTTCCTGATTGCAGTTGCATATTAGGAGCCACCGAAAGAGAACGAAGGAAGTTTTTAACATTTACTAGGCTTCGTCTAGGAAACATAATACAATGTCATGTCTTATTTCTTCCATTTATAGATGCATTTTTTTTAATCTATTTTTTTAGGTTTTTTTTTATATATTATAGTGATTTTGAAATTTTGAATAAAGGTATAAAATTTGAATCTTACAAAGAAGTAGGGTTGTACACCATATTTTGGTAGCTACATTATGGTAAGATAACTATATATATTGGATAAAAAAACATCTTTCACAAGCAAGCATTGTTTGCTATAAGTTATAGTCTTATGGACATTAAAAATTAATTGACCTTTTATTTATTTATTTTTGAGAAAAAAAATAGATTATATTAATTCATAGACATGAATAATACAATATTATGGAGCTAATATTGTCCACCAACTAAAAAACAAAATGAGGTGGATAACGAGTAAAGAATCCACAACTGAATATACATAAGAATAGAAACTAATAGCAAAAAATAGACTATAGCTATATCTTGGTGCAATACACAACATTCATATGTGGGAGAGCCTATTATATGGAGAAATTATGTGCTTGTCTTTCGTGATATATTTTGAAGTTTTCAAAAAAGAAATAGAGGTAATAAAAACCTAAACTTGCTTATCATTGTAAATTGTCTTCTTTTTAGTTTCATGTTGGACTTTCTGAAGATTATGAACCATATGAGAAAGTTGATGAAGTCTGTCAATAACATCTCAAGATATGCTAGAAGTCTCATAGACTTGGGAATGAATGCGTACTACATGTAACAAAAGATCAAATGTCAAGTCTGCTAATACTATATTCCATGGAGGAGCAGATCCAATAAACACTTTTTTGCATATGTACTTCCAAATGTGCTTGAGAAGGATGAGTCTACAAACATCCCAGAGTTTGGGACACTGATCCAACTAAGAAAAACCAAGCAAAGAAAGCTTCCAAGATCTAGTGAAAGAGGGAAAAATAAAGGTGTAGAAGATATCCTAAAAATTTTTAGCCCTGCCACAAAACCAAAACAAGTGAATAAGAGTTTCTAAATAATTACAAAAATTGCATTGAGGAGAAATGTGTAAAATCGAGGTCAAAATTTACAAATTTGGAAGTTTTTGATGCAAAATTTATCATCCAAGAAGCTGAGTTTTGAATTCAACAGGAACTTTCTAAATTTGAGTAGCAAGAGACTGCCATTGGGTATTGGTAAAATTCACTTACCACTTGACATTGAGCTTAGATTCTAAAGAAGGAGGACATCAAAGATTTTTGCATATCTAACTAGAAGTAATGGAAGATATTCTATGACCATTTAACCATCTCCAGTCATTCCATATATTAAGGACCTCACAAGGGATGGAAGCCACTACAAAACTATAAGACTCTTTGAAACTAGAGGGAAGGGATCAATAATTGCAGATTTGGTTCCAGGTAAGAATTGAGCAGCTACCTGGATCACAGATATATCTAATTTTAGTAATTTATTTCTTCAAAAAAGCTAGACCATGAATAGCATTGCATAAAGCTAAAGGTTTATCATTATGCAGGATAATTTTATTCCACCAAATACTATTTAGACAGATGCTCAAACCATGTCTCAAGGAGTTAGATTTCCAAGACAAAAAATGAGAAACTAATTGCCAAGATTTCTAGTTTTGGGTAACTGGAATAGATCCTTTAACTATAAAATAAGGTGCATTGAGTACCTTATCCTCCCAAGGGGTTTATTTTCATTTACCTTTGTGAGTAGCTAGAGAGATTTTATAATGAAATAGGTGTTTCCAGTTTAATCACCAATAATGGCTTTAGCAACCCATTTTGCAGCTAAACTTTTTCTCTAGGTAAGAGAATCAATGATACCTATACCTCCTAAAGCCTTAGGTTGAGTACAAAGTTTCCAAGATATGGGTGTCATTCCCACCTCCCCATACCATTTAGTCCTTAAAAATTTATGAATGACCCAAGTTAATTTGTTATAGGCTACCCTGGGGGCCATCCAGTAAGAGGAGTAACTCCTTAGTTGAATGGAAGATCATCCCTCATGTTATGATTGTGCATTATTTGGGAATTCCTTTTATTTATTTTTACATGCGACCTAATTCTTAGTTGAACTATATGTGTATCCATGTTCAATTTGATATTTGCATTTATATGTGCTTTTTGATAATTCTCATATATGGTATTGGATGCAATAAAGGAGTGCATTTTCTTTCTTCCATCCTCGTATTTCCATATTTATGCCCTAAATTTTTCCCTTAGATTTTTTTATCATTGTCCATGTTTGGGCATTCTACTAAATCAAATATCCTCGATTTATCTAATTGTGTTTCTTTTTCTATATTTAGATCATCTTCTACTAAAACCATAGGCCACCTATTTATATCCATTTGTTTAATCATTTGTAATATGAATTGCAAATTATAAAGATATTGCGCATGGATTATATGGTTTACTCATGTCCCTCGATCTCTTTATTCATGGATTTATTATGCTTGTGGCTCTTCCTTCCCATCTCTTATTAATTATCTCACATTATTATTGCAAGTTATTCATGGATTTGTTTGTGCTTAAGTTATTCATCCCCTTGATTTAAACTAGATCAAAATTTATCTCACTATTATTACGTGGTCCTACTTAATTTCCTAGCATTTATTTTTATTTTCTTGTGCCTCTTTTTTCAAGTTAAATAGATTAGTTTATATTACTAGGAGCCAACTCATAAATCTAGAGATTGAAAGGACTAAATAGGTGACCTAAAACTTTCTATTCATACATGTGTTATAGATTTGAATCTACTTTCATGTTTTTTTATTTAAATCAATTCATTATAATATGTTGTGAAGAAGCTATAGTCAAAAATACTTCAAATTGCTTTTAACTTAAATAGAAATTCACTAGCCATTCAAAAGAAAGGGTTCAAAATATTTTATGTAATAACAGATTTTAGAACCTAAACTTGTATGGTACTTAGTAGT
This sequence comes from Wollemia nobilis, assembly GCA_028583015.1. NCBI lineage: Eukaryota > Viridiplantae > Streptophyta > Pinopsida > Araucariales > Araucariaceae > Wollemia > Wollemia nobilis. The sequence goes on from JAQPPZ010005487.1 coordinate 14,487, forward strand.
CACTCTAGTGTATCGATGTACTAATAGATAAAATATAATCTATAATTATCATATAACCATTATATAGTTATATATATTGGATTATATTACATTATTTGATATGTATATGTATCCTAAGTAAATATCAAGAGTCACTTAGACAAGTGGCAAGATAAGAATTCAAAGGTCATTTTGTAAAACTATATTATGGAGATAAAGCTCCATAATTGGATGTACAAGTTCATATAATAAAATACTTCAGCTTTCTACTAGTTCTTGTTATTAGGTTTGATCTTATTGTGGCTATATTGTATTTGATCCTATAATATTTAACATGTGATACATGTGGTAGTATTAAGGCTTAAAAATCTATTAGTGGTATCAGAGCTACGACTAGAATCTATCTAGATTGATAAAATTTATTAGCCATTTATAGAAATTGATTTCTTCCAATTTGATAAAGGTTATTAAGAGTCTATCCACTTTAAAGTATTGAGACTCGAAATGTATTTGAAGGTCATAGTGAGTAGATAGGCTAGGGTCTTTCCATAGTTGAAAAAAACCAATGAATATTAGGACTCAACTATATTGGTTAAAAGGTGAATCAAATTTGAGATAGTTGATAATTCAAGGACATAGCCAACCCTTGACATTGATAGAGGATTCAAGGAACATAGATATCCCTTGATATTGATTTTAGAAAGTTGAAGATAAAGGGACATTTAGATTCAACTTGGCATTGATAGAGGAATCAAGTACATTCAAGTCACCTTGGTATTGATATATGATTTAGGGACATCCAATTCACCTTGACATTGATAGAGATTAAGCAATAGAAAGAAGATTCAAACAACAAAGAAATTGATCTTGACATTGAAGCTAGAAGATATTAAGAGATAGAGTTGCAACAAATATTAAGCTACAAAAGTATGAGAATCTTCCTACAAAGGATATAGAAGAGTTTCAGCTTCTAAGTGTAGAGAAAGAAGATTCAGGTCATAGAGAAATTGACCTTGACATTGGTCCAAGAAGCATAATAAATAAAAATTATATAATAGCAATAGAGTGAGAGGAATTTAGAGCTTCCAAAGATAATATAGAAAGAAAGAGAGTAGAAAAAAGATATATAGAAGATTCAAATTTAAGGAATAGATCTAAGAGAACAATATTGAAGAATAGATAGAGGTTATAATAGTGATAGAAGAAGAGGCCTGCATAAAGAATAAAGAGGCTTCCTATGGAATTATTTTGTATCCTTTAGAATATGCTATCATACCACATAGTACTTCTTGATCAAAAGAAATAATATAGACTCTGATCAGTTTGTACTTTAATTTTGGAAAATACTATTACACTAACTGTGAATAGACCTAATCAATTTAGGATACCCCTAAAGTGAGCTCATAATATTTCTTTATGTTCTCATGTTTATCCAGATAAAAAAATATTGCATAACTGTGGGTGAAATTTTGCACCCTTCACCCACTCTTCCCTTTAGGAAGTGATTCCTTTTATTTAGGAGTGTGCCAAATTTTGAAGGATATTAGTGGTCAAGCAAAATATATCAAATGGTGGTAGCAACAGTAATAGGTAGACTAAAGAAATGGGTGAAAGGTAAATTAAAGCAATGTGGGTAGTAGAGCGGGTAGACAATCTGCTCTTGACCTTGGGCAAAACTCTCCAAAAGGCCTACCCACTTCTTGGGAAATTTTTTTTAAGGGCCTAGTGAGGGTGGAAAAATCATACAACCTCACCCTTGGGGAAGACAGAAGCTTTCGCCCATGCCAAGAATAAAATGCAAAGCACAAAGTAGATAAAATTTTTAAGAAATGTCCACCCTCTTCCTTAGTACCTCTATAGAAAAAAATATTGATGAAGAAAAATCCTGCCCAACACACAAATCTCTTGCTATCACCCACTATTAAAATCTAAATATGTACACACTACTACAAAAGTTTAGGTACCTGACATCGTACGTAGAAGTTACTATTTTGAGGTGCACTACTTCCAAGGCACTCTAATGTCTGTCGTGCACCACCTAACCAGAGGATCACCAATCGAGGAAGAGGACAAGGTAGCTAAGAATTGATAAACTGGGTAAAAATATTAGAGGATCCAAAGGCCCAAAGCAAGATAGATTCATATACCTCCTAGAATATCATTGCTATCCTAAGAAACAGTGTATTAGTGCAACGCTTGTCACCTACAAGAGCTTTCTTCCTACCTACCATCATTAATGTCCAAATTTGAAATCAATGTAAATATACCTATAAATAGTGGAATGTTGGTCATTCCTAAGGGTGGCTCTTTAGCCATTACAATTCATATGTAAGGTTTCACCACTATGTAAATATAGACTCAACACTATTTGGTCTTTGATTTTTGCCTTCTTGCTTATTTTCATGCGTGAATGTGTATTTATGTTTTAGTTATCTGGATGGACTAATGTTATTCTACTATCTAGATTTTGTGGGATTCTTTGGGTGATACGAGAGTACACATTCATAAAATGGGATTAGGGTTTATTTTTGTTAAAGTTGGTAGGATAGTGTAACCACCATAAAGGCTCACACCCGATCGGAATCCTATTGTAATAATGAAAATAATAACAACATGCATGAAATGCAAGAAATTGACAACAAGATAAACAATAAAAGACACTTTATTCCATTATGAAGTCATTTTGGGTTACAAGTACATCCCTCTTAGGGATAATCATGTTGATACGATATTACAATAAGATTCATGCAATTGTTTCCCTCTCAAGGGTAGGTGTGATATTTCAAATGCCTTCGTAGGGTGACACGAACTGCCTTAGGGTGGAGTTGACCCTCTTCTTCGCGTTGAGGAAGGATTCGAATGTTAAGCTCCTTTGAATGTAGATCCCTACGATCAAGAAACAACATAGAATGATAAAAAACATAGGCAACCTCTCGCGATGAGGCCCTTAAAAGGAAAGATGCATAAAGATGCCATTGAAAACATGAAATCAAGAAAGCATGTAAAAGATATTTAAACTATGCTAAACTAACAAAGATTCATGGAAATACATAAAAGAGTATAGCAGTTAAGATTTGCATGGTTCAATTAAAGGAAATGAAGCCTTAAAAAGTCATAAAAAACCCATTGATGTCTCTCTTTATGCTACTATACTAAAATTATTCTAAACCTAAATCTATCGGTCAGAAATCTCTACAACTACAATTAAACCATGCAAATGACTAATCTAATCTAATTAGATGGGTAGAAATGGAAATAGTAAGGTGGCGATACCTCTGTTGCAAACCGTAGCACTGGTGCACGGTCTACATTGTAAACCATGGCTGAAAGCCACGGTGAGCAACTCAAGTAAGTTTACCCTCAAAATCAAGGGCAGTGGGCTTGACCTCCTTGTCCAATTGATGTTCAAGGGTCACCTTCGGTGTCCTTCTGACAGGTTTGGCGGTTGATTCACTGATGAGGGCCTCTGTTTGCCCGAATTAGCATTTCTTGGCTCTTCTAGGCTCCTTAGGGCATCCATGGCACAATTGATCTTGATGGTTGAATAGCAAAGGGGTGTAGCAACATCTCTCATAATGCACTCAAGTGAGTCCGCAATTCGATAGGGCTTCGCTGATCACTTGATCCAATCAACTCTCTATATTCATCTCCCCTATTTTGAGGGGTACTTATAGGACTACCCAAGGGCTAGGGGTGGCTTCATGGAGAAGCCAAGATCAAGAAGAGGTGGTTAGGATAGTTGGAATGGAAGCCTCTGGAATCTTCCATCCATTAACCGCCTTCTTCTAGAACAAATGGTCGTTCAAACCAATTTGGCTTGGATGAAGGCCAACTGAACTTCAGTTAAGACCGTAGGTTACAATTGTGGTCCAGACTATAAACCATAGGTGTCATCCATGGTTTAGACTATAGACCACAGGTCTAGGCTGCGGTTCAGACTGATTAGGCCAAGGAGCCCAAATTGAGTGGTTAGAACCACTGCTCTATCTTGGAGTCTATCCAAGATCTTCCATATGGTCTTGTAGCATGTCCATATGAGTAGTCACCATTGACATGACACATTTTAGGTGTCTACAGATGCCCCTTTTGAGATGCATTGTGAGATCGAACAACGCGTGAGCAAAAATAGACCTCCTAAAATGATGTCGAAGGTTCTATGATGATCATTAGTCAGATCAACATTAGATGCCTCTTGTCCAGCAAAAGGATGCACATCCTAGAATCATTGCTTCCAACTGGGTGAAAGGCTTACATTTGAAAAGCTTGTGCCCTTCTCATCTCATTCGGTACAGCTGTGCATTCCATAGGTATCTTATGACCCATAGATCTGAAAGGCGGAGAACAACAAGCAAATTCATATTTGCTATTTTCCCCAAGCAAAGGGGTAAGCTTATGATAGTTGTTGACAATGATTCGCAAGGATGAATGCAATTTTGACAAGATCAAGGGATCTACGATCTTCAGGGATCTTCTATTGATTTTGATTATGATTTGATATTATGACTACCCCCTCAAGCGATGAGTCGATGAGGGTAATGACAATGATTGAAGCGACGAGGTCGCTTGACCACAATGGATGATCTGAACAAATTTAGATTTGAGCATATTAATTACTTGGCTAGGCCTAGTTCAGCTTATGATTCCAACTATTAATAGTAATTGCACATTCCTATCCCATGGAGCAGTCGGGCTACAATAGTCATCTTAGGGAATCAAAATGATACAAATCCAATTAGATTTGTGTTGAATCAATTTATCGATGATTTGCTGAAAATATGTCATAAAGGAGATGACATGCAATGCCTCATTTCCATGGAGTAGTCCAACCTCAAAGGCCTTCTTAGGGATTGAAAAGAAGCATATCAGATCAATGATGACAATTTTGCCCCAAATGTCCTTATGGTAATTTACTCATCTTGTCAGATTACATGGATCACAAGTCGCTGCAACCGCCAAGTGTATAGGGTAAAGTACTAAATACAAGGTGCATTTGATTTTTAATTATTTGATTTTTTTGTTAATTTTGATTTATTGATCGATCCTGGTGCTTTGAACATCACCAAATTTACAACATTGATTGCTCTTTGTGAAAATTTGATCCAATGGGAGTCATTAATTTATCTTTTTAGACCTTCCCATGATGGGTTTTTAGTGCATTTAATGCTAGTTGCAAACCGTGGGTACGGTCTATGGTTGTATTTTTCAAATTTTGGGAACCGTAGCTAGGGCCTGCGGTCGAAAAACCCTAATTTTGGGACCGCAGGTGTTAGCTGTGGTTCGCCAAAATTAGGAAAACCTTTAAATAGTCATTCCCATTTAAATTTTTCATTATTTTTCTTGAAAGCAACTGCATTGAGAGAGCTCTGAGAGATAGGAGATGTTCACTGATCCGAAATGCTGCCCAAAACTTATCCATATACCGCACTTGATACCCTGATGGCGGATGTTGATCAACCATCGACTAGCAGAGGCTACGAAGCGGGCAAGGTAATTTGAAATCGAGTCCTTGCATTCAATACCAATAAAATGAACCACATTAAGAAATGCAGAAAATTAACCTCACTAAACAATTGGTAATGAACCTCACTAGATTAGATTTAGTTAGGTTTTAATTTTTTTAGTGAGAAAGGCTAGGAAGGTACCCGAAATGGGTATTCTTCCTAGACCGCAACTGGTAGTTACGGTTCCCAATTGTTAGATTGGGGACCGCAACTATCAGCTACGGTTCACATTCAAACTACAACGGTCATATTTTGATCGCATGCGGACCATAGGGTTGACCCGCGGTTCACTAACCTTAGAAAAATTTTATCAAATTTTTAAATTTTCTAAAGTTTAATAGGCATTTAATGTCATTTAATGCAATTTTGACTTGCCTAATTGATATTTTTTATTTTTATGAATGCCTTACGACATGTTTTTGTCTTTTTATCAATTTTTAGATGTTTTTTATGACGTTTTCTTTAAAAAATTTAGCTTATATACCCCTTTTATTTTAGAGGTTGACCTCTAGGGCTCGTGAGCCCGATCTTCTTAAGACTCTCCATAGACAGCTCACTCATGGAGAGCGTGCATGGTTTAGAGCCATCAGATTCGGCTATGTACTAGATCTACCCACTATTAGGGTAGATCAGGCCTACTTGACTACGTTGGCCCGACGTTGGAATGTGTGGACCAACACCTTTCACCTGCCTACAGGTGAAATGATTGTGACCTTAGAGGACGTTTATCGGATCTTTAGGATCCCTATCGATGGTGAGGCCATCACCTCTTCCTCTTCTCAGAGGAAGGGGCCTATATTTGATGCTATCTTCGATGATCGAAGCAGGGAGGCTCAAGAGAAGATCGATCATGGAGGTGTCCACATTGGATACTGGTAGGGTGAGCATCATCTTCTCAGTATGTGTGATGATCTTCATGATCCTTGTGGTACAGATAGTGCTTCCAGACTCCTCGGGCATGAGGATTCCCTAGAACCTCCTAGCCAGTGTCTAGAGAGTGATTCAAAGCTCCACTGCTCAGCCACTATGCCTAGCTTGGGGGAGCACGCTACTATGTCAGCTCTACCGGGAGCTATACCATATTACCAGCCAGAGCCATCGAGGGATTAGTTGCAGCCTACTATTATAGATCTGGGGTTGGTAGCATATCCAGATCGAGCATCCTATGGACCTACCTCTCCACATCATGACCATTGATGATGCGCATCAGTGCTACACCACATGCTGGCCATGAGAGGAGGAGGGGTTCCAGAGCAGGATCCATGCTAGAGACACTGATTATTACATTACATAGCTTGCATCTCTTGGGCCGGATGACATTGAGTGGTGTCCCTACATGGAGTGCCTGGATTGGACCGAGGCAGGTGAGTGGCTACGATAGGCTCACCAAGACAGATGGCTACTCGATCGTAAGGTCGATATTAGAGAGTATCAGTTCTTCTCTCACGTCCTACGATAGTTTGGCTTGGTGTAGGACATTCTAAAGATTCCTTTTGTGTACAGGAATCTCATGCTAGAGACACATCTACCATGGATTCAGCCTGCAACTCTAGGAGATGAGGCTGATGATTTCTAGGAGTCTAGGGATGACACACCTAGGACCACCCCAGCATATGACACATGGTGGTCCCTCCTATAGTGGTAGGGTTTAGGGCCTCTGGGTAGAGTAGATGACCAGGCAGAGGTAGGGGTTGATCCTGATGGGTGCAGGGTGCACCAATGGACTAAGGGTGGATGGGGCGTAGAGGCCACCATAGAGGAGGCTCCATAGGTAGAGGTGGAGGAGGAGGAGGGGTTAGAGGAGGGTGAGGTGCCTCCTAAAAATGATGTAGGGGAGCTCCTCACTTAGGTTGCTGACTTACAAAGTCAGGTTGGTAGGTTTCAGACCCAACAGCTACAATGGGATACAACTATCACCCTTCTAGAGGTGAAGCTGGCTCATAGGGATAGACAACTAGTAGAGGCTCAGGAGTAGATTACAACCCTCATAGCTTGGGCTACAGCAGTAGAGTCACAGGTCGGTGAGCTCACTAGTGCACGAGATGTGGCACTAGCACAGCGAGGTGAGGCCATTACAGAGAGAGCTACTCAGGGCACAGAGGGGGGATCCTTCATCCTCCCATGCTATTATGGGACCTCCAATTGCACCATCAGCTACATTGCTAGGAGGTGGTGATCCCATGGTAGAGATCAGGCATCTCACTTCCCTCGTAGAGGAGGGAAATGACCTATGCGATGCGAGAGTAGCTCACATCTCCTAGCTAGAGGGCTTCATCATATTGTGGGGCTTGTAGGTTCCAGAGGATAGACATGCTACGGGGTCTCAGAGGACCAGGTCTAGGACTACAGGACAGTCCACAATGAGCTCCAGCCAGTGGACTCATAGGACAGAGAGGACACATAGGTCCTCTAGCACACATGGAGGCAGCTCCCATAGTAGGACCAGGGAGGCGGGTGTGACCTCTAGTCACAGGTCTAGCCACATAGACATACCAATTTCTAGTGTGCTAGGCCTCTTTGGACTAGGTGGCACATAGGGCCCTCAACAGGGCACACAACAGGGACCAGGACCGACTACAGAGCTGACTCCAGAGCAGAGAGTTGAGGGAGGTGGTGAGAGCTCTAGTTGAGGGGGAGTAGGCCAAGGCTAGGGCTCTACCAGATCTAGGCTTCATTTTTGCATATGTATCACCATTTTTGGTGTAAGGTCTAGGACCTACATGATTGTAGCCTACGGGTATTTTGTACTCCTGATGTACTCTTGAGACACATATATATATATGATATGACTTGATCATTTATGGCTCATTATTGTGTACTTGTTTATTTTTGATTTTATGTTTATGTGATGCACATGGATGCAATGCTTATGTTAATTTGATGCTATATGATGTGATGTATGGATGTCATGCACTAGATAGCTATTGTAATTATGATGATGATATGCAGTGATCTAGATGTTTAGATGTGCTTTTGATGATGGATGCATATGGATGCTATGCTTTCTCTTTAAAATGCATATTTGATTTTGCTTTCTTTGCATGCATTTATTTATGCTTGTGTTCTAATATGTTGATGCAATGTATGTAATGCTTTATTTACATGATGGTAATCTTATGTAAATGAACCTGTATGCTTTAATCACTTAAAACATAAGGAATGAATGTGATATGTGTTTGAAAATATAATGGATGACACCACAGGATGTATAAAAATCATGATTATAATTGGAAATTATCATAACAAGAATTTAATCAATTAATCACCCATATATGAGATGCAATGATATGAAGTGGTATAATGTGAATGCTATAATATATCATTCTATATTTCTTTTGCACTTTGAATGATATGCACGATATAGTTAGTGGTCGTCTAAACATCATTTTTGATATTCATCCGGTATCTATCCTATATCTTGATTGTGCTTTATGTAATGATGTATCGCTTCTTGGATACTTTGCAATTTGATAATTTGCAATGACTTTTACCATTTGATGGTTTATGCTTTTAGCATTTGTTGCTTTTTAGAGAGATTTTGAGGTTTTCCATGAGACTCAAACACCCTAGTAGACTTCTCAAATGTCACATACTAACTGTACAAGGCTTCTGTTGGACAAGGCTTTTGCCGTGAAAGACCCAACTATTCATTATCCCTGTGTGTGCATGTGAGTATTTTTAGATAGACCATAGGCATACCCTAGATGTCAGTCGGGACTCTTTCAACCCATATGTGAGATCGGGTTCCTCATATGTTCATATCATCCTTGTTTCAAATTTGATTGGACTATAATGCTAGACAACCCTAGGCACCTAGAGCTAGCTCATATTGCAAATTGATCAGGACTACCCCTCTAAAAGCAAGCGGGACTCTTTCAACCCATTGTTGCGATTAGGGATCACCCAACAGAACTACTACTCCGAGAGCAGGTGGGACTCTTTCAACCCATTGCTGCGATCGGGGTTCACTCTATGGCTTTCGAATGGTGAACAATCCAGGGATTCAAGTTCTCACCCCATTTTTTGATACTTGCTCATATGTAGTGATTTTTTTCACTATTTTTTACGTTTCATTTACGATTTAATTTGAGCAAGGGATTTGTATAGTGCTTTTGATTCACTATATTACTTTGAGATTTGAGCTTTGAATTATAAACTTTGAACTTTGGGTTTTGAACTTTCAACTTTGAACTTTGAACTTTGAATTTTGATTTGAGATTTAAACTTTGTATCTATGTATGAGTAGGGGAAATTCTTGTCCTTTTGCCAAGGTTCACCACTCTAGACCGAACTATTTGCAAGACAAGCGGGTAATAAAACCCATCTCTCTAGAGAACCTAGGACTACTTTCACATCTTTCATCCTCCCTTATCTTAGCAGGATTTTATATGTTTTTGCTTAGTGATGGGATTCTGATATGTCAAGCACTATCCCAACTACTGACCTCATCTACAAAAGAAAAGCAAACATTTCTATGACATCTGAGAAACCCACTAGGTATGGTTGAGTGATCGAAAAACTTGAGTATATCTTCATAGCAACATTATGGGTTGTGTTGAAAAACATAATTACTCACATGAATGATGGATTATGATAAATGCAGAGGTGCATGATTTAGACACAAACGTGGTGTCGTTTGTAAGACTGACAAACATGATCCTTTCTATTACGGAATGCAATGGATGATGAATGCCTATATGCAATGTAATGGCATGAATGCATGTGTGAATGAAAATGCATAATGCAAAATGCAAATATTTTTGGATTTTATGCTTTACCAATTTTTTTGGATTTTATTGATTTTATAATTTTTATGAGTTTTTGAGCCTCATATCTGACCAAACGATGAGTACATGCCTTTGGAGCCTTTAGATTGACCAAGTGATTCTTAGGAACCCTTGGAGCTTTTTAGGATTGACCAAAGGGATTATGAGCACCTTTGGGGATTTTTGGGATGACCAAGCGATTTTTAGGAATCCTTGGAGCTTTTGGGTTGACCAAGTAGTTTTTCAGAAACTCTTGGTGCCTTTTGATTGACCAAGTTACTCATGAGCGAGCTTGGAGCCTTTTAGGATGACCGAGCAGATTTCAGCAACCCTCGAGCCTTTGAGGATGACCAAAGGGCTTACAGATACCTTTGGAGCCTTTTAATTGACCAAACTACTCATGAAAGAGCTTGGAGCCTTTTAGGATGACCGAGCGGTGTTCAACAACCCTCGAAGCCTTTGAGGATGACCAAAGGGCTTACAGATGCCTTTGGAGCTTTTCATTGACCAAACTACTCATGAAAGAGCTTAGAGCCTTTTAGGATGACCGAGCGGTATTCAACAACCCTCGAGCCTTTTTGGGATTGACCAAGCAATTTTATGCAAACTCTTGGAGCCTTTTACTGACATGACCAAGCGGTTTTGAGAACCCTTGGAGCCTTTTGTTATACTCTCAAGCATAGAATACCTTAATATGGATGATGTTGAGAGGTTCAAGCTCTTCAACACCTCCTAGCGATGTTAGGTGATAAGTACCTAGACCAATCTTTTCAGATATGATATAGGGTCCTAGCCAATTAGCCATAAATTTGTCTCGCATATCAGGTGGAAAATTAGAGTTCTATTGGTTCTCTTTCAAGACAAGATCCCCAACTTCAAAGTCTCTCTAGTGGACTTTGATATTGTAAGCTCATTTTAGTCACTCCTGATAAACATAGAGATGCTCCAAGGCATTCACGCGACGTTCATCAAGCAGCATCAGTTGATCCAATTGAGCTTGCCATGCGGTGTCGTCATCGATGAACTCTTTCAATGCGATGTGCAGCGTTGGAATTTCCAATTCCAAGGGCATAATGGCCTCAATACCATATACTAGTGAGAATGGGGTTGCCCCTATGGGCATCCGAATACTAGTCCTGTAAGCCCATAACGCAAGGGGTAGCTGGATATGCCAGTCTTTGTGGTTTTCTTGGACCATATTTTTCAAGATGGCCACCATTGTCTTATTTGAAGCTTCAGCCTACCCATTTGCCTACGGATAGTATGGAGTCACAAAACTGTGTTTGATTCTATATTTAGATGTCAAAGCTCTCATAATTTTGTTCTTGAATGACGTTCCATTATCCAATATTATTTTGGATGGAATCCCAAAATGACTTATAATATGCTCCAGTATAAACTCTGTTATATGAGCTCTAGTTGTCGTTGTTAAGGGTATTGCTTCCACCCACTTTGTAAAATACTCAGTAGCCATGATTATGAATGTATGTCGACCCGATGACGAGGGAGAGATCTTGCCTATAAGATCTAATCCCCACTGAGAAAATGGCCAAGCCACTTGGATGGGTTGTAAGGCCTACGATGGCAAGTGCGTAATATTAGCATGATGCTGACATTTGATGCATTTCTTGACATACGCATTGCAATCCTTCTCTAGAGTGGGCCAATAATAACCCATGCGAAGGATGCACTTGATGATGGCCATGCCGCTAAAATGGCCACCGCATGTACCATCATGAGCTTGTGAGATCACCCAAGATGACTCTTGGGGCTCTAGACAATGAAGGAGAACTCCATCGTAGCTTCTACGGTACAAGATATCTCCTATTAAGACATATTTTATCACTTTCTATTTAAATGTGCATCTTGCAACATGCAAAAATCCCTCTGGGATCATACTAAGCTTTAGGAAGTCTTTAATTTGTGACATCCAATTTTGATAAATCTCAGCTTCGATTGCTAAGATGACTTGCTCCCCTGCGTATTTACCTTTGCAAATGCAGACTAGGAAACAACCCTATGGTGAATGGTAGTACCACTCCCCATCGGACTCTGAGAGGTTAATGACCCCCAGGGTGCCTTCTTAAGAAAGTCTTCAGCTTTGCAGAACCATTCAACTTTTGGTTCTACGCTAATCATATTGACTGACATTTTATTATCAAAAGCTTCTCGCTTTGCTACGAGATGCGAGAGTGTTTTGACATGAATGGTAGTGAAATCAATAGATGGATTCTGAGGGATTAAGGATCCCAAAGATGCCATGGTGTCTACGAACCTATTTTATGAACGAGGGATTGCCTCGATGTCATACCATTCAAATTTAGCCAAATATGTGGTAACTAGATCTTTATAGGCTTTCAGTACGGGACATCGACACTGAAAGAGCCCCTTAACTTGATTTACTATGAGCAAGGAGTCACCAAAGATGTTCAATCTCTTAATATTCATGGCGATGGCTATGTGGAGCCCTAGCAATAGGGCTTCGTACTCAGATTATTTTTGGTGCATGGAAAATCTAACTTAAATGACAAGGGCATTGGAGCTCCTTGCAGCGTGAAAAACACTATTTCGGCACCACCTCCTTGCTCACACTTTGAACCATCAAAGAATAGAGTCATATCAGCATTGTTCTCTAGTTCCTCAGGTTCGAGAGCTTCAGACACGATGAAGACTGCATCATCGAGAAGCTCTATGGTTAGAGGTCTACTGTTTGACAGTGGTGCCTCAGCTAATTGATCAGCTATGACCTGTCCCTTAATGGACTTCTGGCTTATGAATTCCAGATTGAATTCTATCAATAGCATGATCCACTTCATAGTACGTGTATTGTGATACATCTTACTCATCATGTACTACAAAGGGTTTTGTTTTGATATAACATATGTTGTATGACTTAGCATATAGTGCCACAATTTCTTTGTAGCGAACACTACTGCTAAACATAGTTTCTCCACATATGCATACCCTAGCTCATAACTCACCAAGGTTCGGCTAATGTAATATATGGCTTGTTCTTTGCCTTGCACATTATTTTGGGCTAACATGGTCCCTAATGCAAAGTCGATCATCGATATATATAGTAGAAAAGGCACCTTTGGCCTTGGTGGAGCTAGCACTAGCGGCGTCGCCAGGTATTGCTTTATTTCAGTGAAAGCTACTTGAAAATCCTCATCCCAATTGAATGGGACCCCCTTGTGTAGCAGTCAATTCATGGGTCGACTCTTATCTGATAACTGAGCGATGAATCACTTTATCGATGCTACTCTACCCTGAAGGCTTCTTAACTCTTTAATATTGGAGGGAGGATGCATTTCTAAGATAGCCTTGACCTTCGTTGGGTCAACTTCGATGCCTCTCTTTGAGATGATGAATCCTAATAGCTTACCAGAAGTTATGCCAAATACACACTTCTTAGGATTCAACCTAACATTATATTCTATTAGGCGATCGAAGACCTTCCTTAAGACCTCTGCATGCTCAGCACGTAGCAATGACTTGGCTAACAAGTCATCCATGTAATATTCTAGGATCTTATGCATATAGTCATGAAAAATGTATGTCATGGCCCACTGGTATGTTGCACCAACATTTTTAAGGCCAAATGGCATAACTTTGTAGCAAAATATTCCCCATGGCGTTATAAATGTGGTTTTATGTTGGTCTTCAAGTTTAATCCAAATTTGATTGTAACCAAAAAAACCGTCCATTAAGGAGAGCATTTCGTGACCTGTAGTTGCATCCACAAGAGCATCGATATTAGGCAACGAAAATGAATCTTTGGGTGTTGCCTTATTGAGGTCTCTAAAATCCATACAAATATGGATCCTTCCATCAGGTTTTCCTACGGGTACCATATTGGACACCCATTCTGGATAGTCGATGGAAATCACAAATTCTACATCCAATAACTTTTGTAGCTCATCTTTCACCATTAAGGCTACTGTTGGATGCATCTTTCTAAGTTTTTGCTTGATCGACTTCTTCGTCAGATCTAGCGAAAGGTTATGAGTAACCAATTTTGGGTCTAGACCTGGCATATCCTTGTACGTCCAAGAAAACAAATTTGGTCTCTCTTTCAACAGAGGGATGAGGGTGGCCCGCTCATCTGGAGTGAGACTCTCTCCAAGTTTAACCTTCTTTGGATTGGTGGGATCATTGCTGATATCCACTTCGAAGGTTTCCTCTACTAACATATGTGATCCCTCCTCAAGATGATGAGGTGTAGGAATCAAATGGATGTCATCTGTTGGGTTCATAGGTTCCACGTTGGAAGCACCCTCAGCATGATACACATCGTAAGCATAGCCTAGTGCAAAATGGAAAGGTTGTAGCATTTCTTCATTAGGGAAGAAATCTTCAGGCTCTATAGGTGAGTCAACACGATCCCAGTCGATAGCATCTACATCAAGATGCAACGGTTTAGATGGATCTGTTGGATTGCGGAGTGGAGTGGTCAAGTCAATGGAGACCATATTTATGGAATGGTATTGGTCTCTAGGACCACATGGACAAACCTCTACATAATCGATGTAGTCCTCACACCCAAGATCTGGCTCTAATGGCACAGGCACGAATGGGTCCTCTCTGTGGGGACTATGGACAACTAGATCCTCTCTATGCACTAATTGCAAAATAGGATCATTTGGCTCATGGAGCTCCATGTAAGTCGGTGGAAGGGGATTAACCATCCGATGAATTTGATCCAGGTTTAATCATCTTGCTCTCAGACGAGGACCAACACGTAACTGATGATAGACCTCATCTATGTCGATGGGTTGATGATGGTAACACAAATAAGGAGGACCAAGGTAGGCCCTCTCTAACTCATCTTCTTCATCATTGTCTAACAACTAGAACCCATCATTCGCTCCTACTCCTAGGGGGTGCTCTGGCAAGTGAGGCCCCATGAATCTTACTTCTTGTATGCTGTCGTCACTATCCAGAAAAACTGGATAATTATACCATAAGTGTGACACTTCTAGAAAATCTAGCTCTGCTTCTTCCTCTAAATGATCAATGTTGGGAAGAATCTCTTTGATAACATGTACCGACTCTATAGGCAGTAAGTGATGCGCATGCAAAGGCCTTAGATAGGCCACCTTAGCTTCATCCTCGAAGTGATCATCATTGGAGGATTCCTCATCCGCATCATAACTTGGTCCACTCATATCGGAGGTGGACTCCTCTCCATCATCATTATATAGATCTCCTGACTTGAGATCACCCAAAACTATGGGGTTATGCCCCTGCACACCTATGTCATTGGTGGCATTATGGATTTGATGACCCAGGTTGTCTCTGGGGTTCCACTCTATATCGATATGATCTAGGAGCTCTTCAAGTGGCTCAACGGTGATGAAAGATACCATTGGGTAAGTCCTCCAAAAGCTGGATGGATCAGGATGATATGGATTGAAGTCCACATCATCCCCTAGGCTAAGGTACAAGTGATCTAAGGATGCTACGAGCAAGTCATCTTGTCCTTGTATCTATAACCCCAAACCAAACCTATTAATTGCTAACTGCTAACGCGGTTTGAGCAGTCTTACGTCCTTGTTTGAAGAGACCAAGGTCATACCCATGCCAATGATATAACTCAAAAATATGTCTGGCATAGTCGAGATTTGATAGATAATGAACATTCATCATGAATGGTTCATCATCATCTTCGTCCATGGGTGTACGAGTGGGAAGCTGATCTAGCCCCGCATAGACGAAGTTTGTTTGGTTGGGTGGTTCTCCCAATGGAACCATGGATCCAACCAAAAAGTGGTGAGCATGGGGATGACCCATATCTTGTGTTGTCTCTAGAATCGGTCCAAAGGTAACATTTTGCACAATGTACTCTCCAAGCCCTGTAGTGGCTAGATGAATAGTCACCCATGGTGCGGATGACCCTACTGATGATGCAGGCGAGGCAGGCTGAGGCACCTCCTTGACTATGTCTTGGGCTTCCTCTACATCCATGGGGATGGGAGCCTCCTCGATGACTAGTTTGGGTGCATGTTTTTCTTCTCTCATGCCCATTTTTACCTTTTGCTTCCTCTCATCCTGAAGCATCATTGATGCAGTCGATCTCAGGGAAGTAGTAGTAGTATGCTCAGATCTGTGTGACATAGATATCGATGGTTGAGCATCTACTCTTTGATTTCTTTTTGGAATCTTAGCCGATGATGCTGGTCGGACGTCCAGGTGCATTGATGGGAGTATAAAACCCCTTGGTAGATCAACCATGTTCACAAATTTGAATGGTTCTCCATTCGATGGTACCACGTGAACCTGTCCCTCATGAATATATTTCATGCATTGATGCAATATCGAGGGAACACAATGCATCTCATGAATCCAAGGCCTCCCTAGTAGAATGTTGTACTACATGGCTCCTTCTATCACATGACACATCACAGAGATGGTATTTAGGCCTACTTGGATGGGTAGGATAATTGTACCAACCGTTGAACATAATGCATCATTAAACGCTCTCAATGTGAATGTGGTTGGCATAATGTGTGATTTTGGTAGCTTTAAGGGACTCAAAGCCTTGGTTGTTATGATGTTGATCGATGAACCAGTGTCGACCAAGACCCTTTTAAATGGCATGTGGTTGACACATGCAATTATATGCAATGGATGGGTCAGCCGTATCGGTGGGAACCATCCTGATATCATGATCATAGAATTGGATCATCGGTTCTTGGCACTGTTGTACATGTCCCACAAAATTTGTGAATGCTTGAGCATCCTGGGATTGTACTTCAATAGACCTTAAAATGTCCATAAGAGTCTCCTTGTGCCTAGGGGACTACTGTATTAATTCATATATAGACAACTTCATAGGAGTTATCTACAGGTTTTGGACTAGCCTGCTCCATATGGTCACCATCGATCTCATTGGTGGGCCTGGAATATTCTGCGTTGGTTGTTGGTTCGGCATTGCTTGTATCCTTATGGGAGCATGCAGTTGATTTGGCTGCTCATATCTCCCATGCCTTGTGACAATATTAACCATACCAACAAACCCCTGGGTAGGTGGTTCGACATGCACCTGGTTGACATGACCAACATTGTTATGCGACACCTCATGGTTTGGAAGTGGATTCTTATAAATCCCCATGTTTTGGTTTTCAGGTGCTAGTGGATTACTTGGAACTACAAGCTCTCCTTTCTCAATCATATTTTGCATGATGTTTTTGAAGGACCAACATACCTCGATGTCATGGCCCTTTGCTCGATGATAGATGCAAAATAGGTCATCCTTGTACCCCTTTTATTTGGGTTGATTGGGGTCTATCATCTTGACCTCGGGCAATCTAATTGCCTTGGCCTTGCACAATTGATGGAAAATCGACGTCAATGATTTTGTCAATGGTGTGAACTGGCGAGGTGGGCGTTGATCTTTGTTCTTGCCCTTATAATTATTGTTGCACTTTTCATACTACGTAGGAGGAGGTTGGGCCTGATAATTCTATTTTTGTTACCCCTTGTCCTCCCTTTGGAGATTTAGCACCACTTGATTCACATGGGCCTGCTTGCCCTATTGTTTTGTGGCACTCTTCTTTTGTCCCTCTCTCCTATTCTTGAGCTTCAAGTTGCCTTCCTACAACTTGATGTCCTCGATCACTTTGGCTTGTGCCAAAGCCTCCTCGAATGTAGGATACTACTGTAGCTACAGTAGTAACGAGATGTGCTTGGCACAACTCTTTGTAAACATTCGGGTTAACTCTGTGGTAGGAATAGGGAATGGCAACTTCACCATTAGTCTCCTCCATATCTTTTCGTATTGCTCAATTGGCTCATCATCATGCTGAGCTAGCACAGCCAGATCAAAAATATTGGCCTGTTTCTTGATGCAAAAGGAATAGCATTCAAGAAAGGCATCAACTAATTGCTCAAAACTAGTTATGCTATGTTTCTTTAGTTGATTGAACCACTCCCGAGCTGGACCGGAAAGTGTCATGATGAAAGTACGCAACAACAATGCATCATTGCTTGCTATCTAAAAACAAGCATCCAAAAAGCTCATGATATGTTCCTGTGCATCTTCATCACCCTTAAACTTGTCTAACCTAGGCATATCAAAATGCTTAGGGTAAGCCAGAGTAGGTACCGAAGGATCCAAAGGCTCATTATGAATTTTCCTTAATGTCAACTTTTGAATAGCCATGCCTTGTCTCTCGATGGCTTTGACCTTCTTGGCTAAGGCCTTATAGGCCTTCGAAGATAGAAATTCCTCCTCCCTAAGTTGACATGGAGGTGGCTTAGGAGGTACTATCTTCCTCATACGAGATGGAGGGCATTGCTCTTCCTCCTCCTCAGCTCGGGAGCTCTTAGGATATTCTTGCTCGTATCCATCTCCCTCTTCTTCTTCATGCTACCTCTACCTCTGATCATCGAGCGATGGTGGTCACTCCCTCTATTTGGCACTAGCATGAGTACGAGCGTCTCTATGCTCTTGATGCATATCGGCTTGTGATAAAGCCTTCCTATATACACACTCTCTATGCTCATCATGAGGATATAGGCCAGCCCTAGCTAGCCTATCCTCCTACTCCATACGCTCCTTCTAGGTAAGGATATGCTCTTCATGCATGCGTTGCTCATATAACCTCTATCTAAGGAGCCTCTACGCTTGAATATTTTCATCTTCAATGCGCTACCTCTCTAGGCGAGCATCCTCCAATTGATCTTGGAGGAGTTGGCATTTCTGCTCCGATACCAGTCGATGTGATCTATCGATCTGATCGGCCATGGGAGGCCTCTGGTATCCATGCTCTGTATGAGTGACCTTATGGGTTTTGTACCCATTAGAATGATGTGTTGCACCTTTGCCTCTGTCTGTGAAGATGACATTGGCATCCTTTTGTGTCCTATACTATGAACCACCATGCGCAGATAGTGGGTGTGTGACATGAGGGTGCTTAGAAGCCTCTCCATGCTCTCTAGTAGTCCTGACGATGCTCCCGCTATGCTCACTCGAGGCACGAGTGGGTGGAGCCAAAGGCTTGCAGCCTAACTGCTCTAAAACACTACCTAGACCCTCTAGCTATCTAGACCACCACCGCTCATGTGGTGGTGTGCCATTAGCTCCCACCTTTGATATATCAATGGTGATCTTGCGTGGTGGACCATGCATGGGAGTATGGGTAGACCTATGCTCGAAAGTGAGCCTATCTACCTACCCCTGAATGGGTGGATCTCTAGTCCTTCTATACTCAGAAGGTGGAGGCATGGATCCTCCTATGGACTTAGTATGTAGGGGCACCAACCTGGTCCCCTGCACAACATACTCTTCGATCGATCCCGTGGATGCGCGTGCACTATGGTCTCGATAATGGATTTCGAGTGGAGCACCCTCATGCTGAGAGGCTCCCTGCTCTATCCTATGCCTAGAGGAGTGTACTAAAGCTCCTCTATCTAGGGTATGCTCTATGGGGTCCCCTCATGTCGAGTTATCTCCTCTAATGCTTGTCGAATGACGTTCGGTTTGCTCATGTGGGTGAGGACTTGACATGTGCTACTGTGAATTGGTTAGGGGTTGGTCATTGGCATCAGGTTTAGACCTTTTTCGACCACCCCGTGTATCCACCATTGTGTACCTAGCATCTAGATGTATCTTTTATTATTAAGCAAACAAGGTATACAATGATGATTATCTCGTATTAAATTTTGAAAGTGAGCCCTAAACTGTTTGATGTTGTTTCAATGATGTGTTGTATCAGTATAGAAACTCTTATCATGTTTTGAAAACTTGTTGGATTTTATTCTCAGTTTAAAGGCTTTCACCTGTACGCTCGTAGCTCGACAACTTGGCTATGAACTCCAAGTCGCGTAATCCAACCTATAATGTGTGGTAATGAAGCCCACACACGGTTAGGGAGCACATGTCCTCCCAGATCCTCACCCATTTTCCCCTAGTCAGTGTTATACCCTCCGAAGAGAATACATGGAAATTTTCTAGGGTACGAAAGGTTCTCGGATCCGGTATTGGTCTAGTATCAAAGGTTCATAGGATTTGGGCCAACGGATGGAAATTACGCCCACCATCGTTGAACCCTACTAGTGGTTGGATGTGAAGCCCAACTCACTAGCATTTAAGTGCCAAGTGGTGTGTGTGGTTCATTTTATTGTACATAAAAGAAATGCATCATATAGCACACATGCTCAATTTCTAAGTGCTATGCAAAATGAAGAACATTTTACATTCAGAAAATGTAAACTAATCTAGATGCTCTTTTAGACAATGCACATTACGATGATAATTGGCCACTAATTGGGCCTCACACATGCAAACCAAACAAGACACTCTATCAAGCACGTTGTAGCCTAGGGCGGACTGCAATCACAGGTTCGTTGTTCCTAGCAACACCTTTCTATGGAAGTAAATGCAAAAGCAAACTAGGACGATTGATTACCCTTTTTTTAGTGGTTTTTCCTAATTTGCATTTGAAATCATACATGCTGTAAAAACACAGAGGGAAAAAAATGATAGAGGGTTGAAAATAGGGCCTACCTCAGGTCCTACAATGATTGGCCCTCTAATTTTTACTGTCTGTGTTGTTAGCTAGAAACTGCAAGTTTGGTCTGCGGTTCTGACTGTTGCTCATGTGTTGAACCTATGGTTCAATTGTTGGCCCGTAGCTGATAGCTGCGGTCTATACCTGCAAGTCAAAAAAATCAAGAACACACAGTCAGATGCTATTTATGTGGAGTTCCACCGTGATCGCCTTCTGTAACCACCATAAAGGCTCACACCCGATCGAAATCCTATTGTAATAATGAAAATAATAACATGTATGAAATGCAAGAAATTGACAACAAGATAAACAATAAAAGACACTTTATTCCATTATGAAGTCATTTTGGGTTACAAGTACATCCCTCTTAGGGATAATCATGTTGATATGATATTACAATAAGATTCATGCAATTGTTTCCCTCTCAAGGGTAGGTGTGATATTTCAAATGCCTTCGTAGGGTGACACAAACTACCTTAGGGTGGAGTTGACCCTCTTCTTCGCGTTGAGGAAGGATTCAAATGTTAAACTCCTTTGAATGTATATCCCTATGATCAAGAAACAATAGAGAATGATAAAAAACATAGGCAACCTCTCGTAATGAGGCCCTTTAAAGGATAAATGCATAATAAAGCCATTGAAAACATGAAATCAAGAAAGCATGTAAAAGATATTTAAACTATGCTAAACTAATAAAGATTCATGGAAATACATAAAAGAGTATAGCATTTAATATTTGCATGGATCAATTAAAGGAAATGAATCTTTAAAAGTCATAAAGAACCCACTAATGTCTATTTTAGGCTACTATACTAAAATTGTTCTAATCCTAAATCTATCGGTCATAAATCTCTACAACTACAATTAAACCATGCAAATGACTAATCTAATCTAATTAGATGGGCAAAAATGAAAATAGTAAGGTGGTGATACCTCTATTGCAAACCGCAGCAATGATGCACAATCTACACTGTAGACCGAGGCTAAAATCCATAGTGAGCACTCAAGTAAGTTTACCCTCAAAATCAAGGGCAGTGGGCTTGACCTCCTTGTCCAATTGATGTTCAAGGGTCACCTTCAATGTCCTTCTGACAAATTTGGCGGTTGATTCACTGTGAGGGGCCTTCGTTTGCCCAAATTTGCATTTCTTGGCTCTTCTAGGCTCCTAGGACCTCCATGGCAAATTGATCTTTAGGTGAATAGCAAAGTGGCCTTCTCCAATGCATGAATTCAGTATGCAATTCGATAGGGCTTCGCTGCTTGCTTGATCAATCAAATCTCTATATTCTCTCCCCATTTGGAGGTCTAGGTGCGTGATTCAGACTGATTAGGCCAAGGAGCCCAAATTGAGTGGTTAGAACAATTGCTCTATCTTGGAGTCTATCCAAGATATTCCATATGGTCTTGTAGCATGTCCATATGAGTAGTCGCCATCGAAATGACATGTTTTAGGTGTCTACAAATAGGAGCACTCTAATTTTACATCTTGGATTTTATGCACCTAGCCTTTGGTTCTGGAATTTACCCCCTACCCACTGCTTAGTAAATCTTAATGAAGGAAATGTTGGCTAATCTGTTAGGTGTTGTCTCCATGTTTTTAACCATGGTGCATCACTTACATAGGTCTTTATGTAGCTATACCTGTCCTTGTGAGTTTTGGCTATAGCTATTTTTCCATTTCTTTCACTCTTTTTTTCCATTTTTCCATTCCCTTTTTCTGTGACATAGATAGCTAAAACCACCTCAAGGAACATGTCTTCTCTAAATATTGTCTACCATGTCCTGACACAACATCCATTCTATGCTACATCATTGGTTTGCTCCCACGCTGGTGCACGACACTAGATTAACGACCAAAATGTTTTGATGAATCTACTAGGGAACTCACCGAGTTTCCATGTTTTAGGAAATCAGAGTTTGGTGACTCTTTGATTTGACCATATATGCTCAAAATAACCTAGAAATTATGACTACATAGAATATCAAGATCATGATATCAATCACCTATTCACACTAAAGATATAAAAATTTGAGAGAACATAAGGTACGATGAACAACCTTGATCTTGCTAATGGAGATAACATATTCATATTATGAATTTGAATCTCGATTCAACGAGATATTTGAAGCTTGATGCCATCATGAATTTCTCACACTAGAATGAATTTGGTCCCCTCAATCTCCTTGATCGACATGATATTCTAGAAGTTACCTTCGATGCCCTAACAAAATTTAGTGATATCAAGAGAACTGTGAAGGAACACCTTGAAGATGTGGCTTCTCTAGCTACCCTTCATAATATCATGCATGAAGATGTGATGATCAGGCTAGTAGTCGCTTCCCTTGAAGGCAGAGCATGGCTCTAGTTTAAGACCCTACAACCTAAGA
Source organism: Wollemia nobilis (assembly GCA_028583015.1). NCBI lineage: Eukaryota > Viridiplantae > Streptophyta > Pinopsida > Araucariales > Araucariaceae > Wollemia > Wollemia nobilis. The sequence continues at coordinate 37,635 of JAQPPZ010005487.1, forward strand.
GCATTTCTACATGGGTAGATCTGGCAGACCCTATCATGGATATGTTTGGTGAACTGGAGGACCCCTTCCAGTATCTAAATCAATTTGCATTTATCAAGAGGAACCCTCTTGAAAGTGTGGTGGACTTCAATGTCCATTTTGAGAATATCTGGAAGAGGATTCCATGATAAATCCTCCTAAACTCTGCCTAGGTGTATCTATTCTACATCTGAGCTTTGGTCCTGATGTCAACTTCCTTCTACACCAATATAGGAAAACCAATTTTCCATAAATTTACAAGGAAGCTATAAGAGTTAAGGAAGTTATAATGTGGATGCTCCATCCAATCAGTTTCTTTTAGGAGATGGTGCCAAATTATGCAGCGAGCACATACCAGGAGCAGGTGTGCGACGACGACCATGTCCATGAAGGTAGTGTGATAGGTCAACCATAGATTCAGTAGGATCTAGATGAGTATGTGGATGCCCATGAGCAGGAGAAGAATGCAATGGTGGAGGGAGAGTCAGACATAGTATTGATATAGTTGGTCAATATCAAAAAGGGACAACATGAAGTCCCTGATAGCTCATCACCTAGAGGACAAAATATGGTGGCAAAAGTCTTTGCCACCTTAGGTTTCAAAGGCCTAAGCACTCAAAAGCTCAAGAAAGACAATAAGAATTATGATTTCATCGTAATATTGAGTTAGTGTGGACATCACCAAATGGATTACAAGTAGTTCCTTAAATACAATAAAATCTGGTCTAGCCACTGCAGATTCATAGGATGATTTTCATGAGATATCTTGGCTCTGGAATGCCTATCATGTCCTAGTTTTTTGGCCAATAAATAAAACCTTGCATTATGCAGGGCCAGTGCATTAGGAATCACAAATTTTGTCATCGACCATTGGAGAAACATATGAAAGGTTACCACTTGGTTAGGCATAGAGAAGCACCATGAAAGGATTCTCCAGGAATTGTTTGGGAAATGTAACATTCCTCTTGTATCTGTGTTGTCTTCCCAGTTTTTTTTTCTTATGTTTGTTGTTGTTGTGACCCCATAGCCCAATAAATACATTCAATAATTTTCAATGTCTCTTAACTCATCCCTAGGAGCTACAAAAATCCTTGAGGTAAGGTGAGTATGCTATAAATAGCCCCTATAGTAAGATGCAAATGAGACCATAAAGTATAAACCACAAGTTTTGGTTGAAGATAAATGGCCTCCTGGCTGATAATAGTCAGTAAAAGAGGATTTTTTCTGGGTCATGTAAAAAATAGGGCTTGAGACAGAAGAGATAAGACAAATTAGAAAAATGTCTACTCTTGGAATGTCTCAAAACCTCGATAGGTTACATTTAATGGGATTCAATCCATAAGAATACCTCGTGGAGAAGGGTCTATACCCTATCATTTTCACTTGATAAGCTTTGAATTGATTTTCCATTCATATCTCCCTACTTCCCCACCCTTTCCTCCTCTTTGCCTTCTTCTCCATTTTTTTGCATGTAACTCTTCCAGTTGATGGTAAGGGCTCCCTTGTCTCAACTATTTTCTATTTCCCCTTCATCCCATGTTTGTATTTTAGAAAGTCTTTCGAGTATTTTCTTGTTGTTTCCATTTATTATCTTCCTACTACTCTTATCCATAGCAATTATCTCTATGTTGGTCACCTTGGACCCGTATCTCTAGGTTTATTTTCCTTGTTTCTTCTTTTTGATCTTGTTGTTTGTGTCCCTGTTCCTTTTCCTTAAATCTAATTTTTTTGTGTTAAATGTTTCGTTTCTTCCGACATCTTTTTGTGCTCAGTTTTCTCATTACATCATTTCCTTCTTTGCATCCTCCTTTACTTTGTGCCCTTCCTTCTGATACTTCATCTCTCTATTTCGATTGTTGCATTTCCTAGTCTTTATGGGTCCTTTATTTTCCACAATATGGAAAATCCTTGTGAGTCACCAGAAGTGTGGGTAAAATTTTACATCCTTCACCCACTCTTCTCTTTAGGAAGTGATTTTATTTATTCAGAAGGATCACACCAAATTTTGAAGGATATTAGTGGTTGAACAAAAGATATCAAATAGTGGCAACAACAATAATGGGTGAAATAAAGAAATAAGTGGATGGTGGATTGAAGCAAGGCGGGTAGTAGAGTGGACGAACAATCTGCTTTTGGTCTTGGGTGGAACTCTCCAAAAGGCTTGCCCACTTTTTGGGAAAAAAATTTTAAGCACATTTGTCAAAAATATGACCTATGGATATCAATCCTTTATCTTTTTTTTTGCCAATATTTTAATATTTTGAGTTTCGGCTATTATGTCAGTAAAATACCTAATATCTCTTGTTATTGCAGGTATCTCCTTTTTAACTCAAAAATCATATTTTTCTTGTATTTATTAATGAAGGTTGAATTGTCAAAAGTTTTGGCTGATTGAATCTGAGATACCTATATCCGAGCTCATTTACCCTAGCTTGTAACATTTATTTCTTAGTGTGTAGCTACCCTACTTTGGTTGTCAAGACTTTGTTACTTTTGTAGATACTTTCCACTATGACCACATGAGATTTAGCTAGTGACTTTGCTAAGATTAAAGAATTTTCTTGATATTGGATTGTTGCCTCCCCCGGTGAATGGATGTGATCTAAGTTATTGGTATAGTTGCCTCTACTGTTATAAGGGACTCAACTAACACTTGAGTTGCTTAACTATATGGTTCTTCTATTTTATATCAAGCTTCTCTTGGATCTCTCTCCTCTTCTATATCCTGTATTTGCTTTTCTTCTTTAGGATCAAAATGAATGGCTCCCTCCCCTATTCGTGTTAAGGTAAGGCTTTCTTGTGCTACTAAAGAAGGAATAGCCTTTAGCCTAGGATTATTCCTCATAGGGGAACATGGATGGGAATCAAACCTGATTGGATGTCCCCTAAGTAGATTGGCTAATCCTCCAACCTATTGGATCCTCTCAAGTACTATCAAAGAAATTTTGTGTTCTTGTCTATCTATTACTATGTTGGTGGGAATTACTTGAGGGAGGTCTATTGGAGTCTCAAGTTTTTACTTTAAAGCCATTAATTCTTTAGCAAACTCACAAGGAGTGATATGCATCTATGCAGAGGAGGTAGCAACTATCTGTTTGTTTTTTACAGTGACTAAGGCAGTGCTTTGGGAGGACTGAACGAATGAGGTGTCTTCTATTTTTTCTCCTATTGAATTGGTGATCTCCATCAATACTTTTATTTTTTCAGGTTCTATATTGATAATATCCAAGACTAGTTCTTGGTACTCTTCGATGAATATTTCCAAGATCAAGTTAGCATCTAATTCAATTGTAGCCTTTCTTAATATATTTAGGTCGACAAGGTAGTTACCTACCATTTCTATCTGAGTGTGTGACCTGCTCTTTGAATCCTACCATATTTATCCTAGAGATTCTCCTCTTCCCAAAGAAACTTGTATTCTATCATCAAATAAATCCCCTCTATGGAGTACTGCCCAATTTGGCATCTTCATAACAATGTTATTATAATAACCACGAGGGTCATATGGTCTCAAGATAATCTCAACAAATCTATATGAATACATTTTCTACAGAGATGTTAGTAGATTATAATATCTTTTATATACATAATGCCCCATTCTGTAGGGGATGCTTAACCAAGGAATTTTAGCTTCATTTTTGCTACCTTAGTTTTGGTTTCTTCTACGACCTGTCTAATGATTTCCAATGTCATAATCGACAAAGGATAGAATCCTGGTAAAGCCTTCAAAGAAATTTTAGACCCATATACCCTTATGTAGGTGATATCTTTAGTGAAAAAATAATCCTCCACATTGTTTTCATGCGAACCTAGATATCCTTGAGCCTATTCTATGAGTATTTATACCACAAAGCTTAAGATAGATAACCAAAAGAAATTTACCAAAGAATTTTATATAACTAGACTCACCCTCTTGTATGAATGAGAGTCTTTCTTGAACAATTGATTTTTCATCCATATGTCCCACTATTAAATATATAAGGAAAGAATAGTGTGAGAAATGAGGCTTCAACTCCCTCTACTCTATAATGGCTTTCTGTAATTCTTGGAATTCCCTATGTATAGTGTCACTAATCATGTTCTCCCACTTATACATGGTTGGTTGTCCTTTTCTATTACATTGTACTATTAGATACATGACTTGTTTTCTACCCAATTTAGATCCTAACCTCCAATTAGTATGTTTATTAATATTTCATCCATGGATGAAGTGTAGATTTATGTATATAAAATTGAGATGATACTTCATTATAATAAAATATTTTTATGTAAAATGTAGAAACTTCATTTACTAAACACATACCATGATATTACAATCAATCCATATGTAAAAAGGAGAGACCCCAAATACCTCTGAGAATGGAACTCCCTTTCATTCTTTAATTTAGTCTCATTTCCTTTACACAAATGAATACATCAAGGCCCATTATTAAATAAGCAAAAGCTCATTGGGTTAAATGATAAAAGGGCACATCAATTTAATCCATCAAAGCCACATTATGTTAATAAACCAAGATCATATTATTTTAATAAACCAAGGCCACATTATATTAATCAACCAAGATCATATTATTTTAATCAAACAAGGCCACATTATATTAATCAACCAAGATCATATTATTTTAATCAACCAAGGCCCTATTATTTCAATCATCCAAGGCCACATTATTTTAAACAACCAAGGCCATACCATACAGGCCACTGTTCAATAATCATGCTTTAGGCTTTAAAACCAATACGTTAAATATTCCTAGGCCAATATTTCAAATAGAAATCATTTTATCCTTTTTAAAACATAAAAAACCATTATAGAAATATAGCATAGCCAATAGCTAATAAATTTAAACATCCCTTATCCTTTAGGGAAAAACTATTCTTATATAAATAGAGAGATATAAATAAAATTAACCATACTCAACCCTTTTAGGGAGGTGCACATCACCTACAATCAATAAGTAAATTAACCACCCTTTAAACCCTCAATCAATTGAAGAAGGTTTAAACTTCATTTTATTTATAAATAAGAAAACCAATCCTTATAGTCCATCCCTTGGTTCTTTTAGGGAATCTATATTTTTATTTTATCTAAATAATTAACAATCCATATAACTCATACATTACAACCTATAGTCCACCCCTTAATTTGCTTAGGAAGCCTATATTTCCTTAGGTATATATCTCATGAGAAAAAGTAGATATATGTCCAAATCAAGGGGCCTTCACCCTATATGCATAATATTTCACAAAAATGACAACATAAATATGAATCCTAGTCAAGGGGTCTTTGCCCATTTGTTTTGCACAAAATACCATGCTAACATTTTCGGACCTTCCATTCATACCACCATTGTTTAAGAAATGTATTAATACCACTAAACTACCGCAGTCAGTCCTCGTGATCTATAATTTGACAATCGGGATTTTCCCTTACAATTAATAATCGGTCTTACTTCTAAGAAAAAAATTTAGGCCCTTCCCTTAAATAAATAATCTATACTCAAAAACACCTTTAAATATAGCTTAGGCCTTCATTTATTTGAAATAAACCATACTATAGAGTATATAATATTATTAGACCTATAATATAACATGGAATGTGCTAAAACCCTTTTAACAAAACTAGGTCAACAATTTAATAATTCTCTAATATATAAAGGAGAGGCCATGCACGACTGACTTTGGGTTTAACTTAAAATAATTTGGCCTTGCCCTCCTGAAAATTTAATATATATAATAAATAGTGCAATCCTCGGTATTCTGGTCCAATGGTCGGTAACACTGGCTCATGTGTCAGACACAGGGGATTAAAAGGCCCTTCATTGGTTTATGGCCTAGACAACACTGCTAATATGTGTGAATGCTTAATGGGGTATACGTCAAAGAAGGTACAAAAAATACAAAACCAGAGTGGTGGTTTTTATTTTTTACTTAAAATTTCCTTGCAAGCGATGGAGAGCACCAACAATAATTGGTTGTAAATAGAGTGGTTTACATAGGGCGATAAAAAAATAAAAATACAGGGCCAAAACATAAATAAACACTAGCCAAATCTTTTTTGTCTCTCTTGGACAACAAGAATTTTAAGAAAAGGAAAACTAGTTTCATTCTTTTAACTCATAAGCTTTAAGTATTAGACTATAGACCTTAAGAATAAAAGAGGAGTTTTCTTTTAATGGTCCCAACCTGTTACAACTTGGCGATCAAAATATTTTCTCCTTGCAAATCTCTTAGATCTCTTCCAATCCTCCTTTTTCATCTCCTTTTTTTTTGAACCTACCTCCATTCTCAGCCCCTTGGATTTCTCTATGCCTCCCCTTTATTTTCTCCCAAAGCATCCCCTTCTACTCCAATCCCTCTCCCATTTTACAATAGGCCTGCACCTTCTCCTAGATGGTAGGATAAGGGCAAAGCTCCATTATGGCAGCCTACTAGTTCAATCCTAACTAACATAGCTCATAAATTCTTTCACTAAAATAGCCACTGCCCTATTTTTTTAACCTTTTATTCAAATGCAGAGTCAATGAGCTTACACATACTTAGAAAAATCATATTAGATATGATACCCTTCCACAATAAGTGAGATCATTATTGCACTAGATAATTAATCAACTAATACATTTTTTTATCAAAACAATACCAAATAAAAATTAAAATACCAATAAAAATACAATGTAATGACAGATTATTAAATTAAACCATTATGCTTTTTAGATGCCATTAAGTTCTTTCATTTGCCAAAACCTTTCAAATGCATCGTTAATATGGAAACCAAATCACAACCTGCCATCATTGTTGCAGTCCAAACTTAGCCGACAGCCAACGCTTGCAAGAGTTTTATACTTGATATATATATATTGATTCAATAGTTTTGAATCTATCATATTTCTTTTTAAATCTTCACTGGCGTTAATCGCAACTGCCTATTTGCGAGGGTGTGCCCACCTTGAGTGGCTTGTTTATTCCTTTCGTTCACTGTATTTCTATATTCCGTATTTACTTTCGTCTTTCAGTTCTGCATAATAATTATTTTTGTAAGTAAATTTAGTAGAGGATAGAAATATCCTTGCAATCATACATGGTTAGTCCATTTTAGTTAAAATTATTGTAAGCATTACCATTATTCATATCTTCTACTAATTAATTAATGGTGTCATTACTGCTATTATCAAATTGATAGCTTGACATAATCCACCTACAAATATACAAAAACATAACAATGTCATAGTTCTATGTTTCCATCAAATGCTACATCACATCTATGCTTAGCAATATCATCAATAGGATTAGGCATTTAAAATAATACATCCCATAATTTTTCTCCCTCATCTAGGATTCAACGGGACGATTGTGATAAATATGAGTAAATATAAAATGGTTGAAGAATTACCTAAAATTTCATGGGAATCTATAGTATGTCCAAAATGTCTTGCAGGAAAACAACATAGAATATATTTTGTACTCAATAATTATAGAGCTCAAGGGTTGCTAGAGTTAATGAATGCATATTTATGTGGACCAATGAATACTGTTGTTCTTAGAGGACAAA
>JAQPPZ010005490.1:0-43914 GCA_028583015.1 Wollemia nobilis
AAAGTGATTTTGGTTCACTCACATGCAATGTAATTTTGAGGATCGTTATAATTTGCACACACTAGATAATGTTATATGAAACGATATTGAATAAGATGATATTCCATTAATGGTAATTTTTACAAGACTGTAACTACATGGTGGTAATGAGCATGATGACATTAGGTATTATGACAATTTCATAGACATCGATAATCTCAAAATGACATTTTCACGATGACATCCTACATATTGGCATTCTCAAAACTACACCCCCAAGACTAAATAACACTAGATGACACTTGTATGACAACATTCTGCTTAGACATCTCCCATCATGATAACAACACATTATGGCATTACATGAGGACACCTTGCTAAATGACAAGGGGTAAGCTGACAATCACAACTTCCTTCGTTAGTACAAGATGATTCAAGTGACTACGAATATTAGTCAGTAATAACAATTCTTAGACTATGATATTTTTCATGATGACACTCCCTAGATGGCACTCATATGGTAATATGATATGTTATTGCCACACTCTAATATAAATCATGCTTCTTATTTAATAAGATCTATAGTTAGAGTACTATAATCCCTTGTCCTCACCTTTAATCCTACATGGACTAGGCCAAAAATTCTACAACATACAATTCAAATATCAAAATATATTTATCATTCAAACACATATACAAAAGAAATTTGAGATGAATAGTAATGGTATTGCCAATATGCCAAATGAATATACATCAAATATTTTCCCAGACTTTTATGCTTGTTTCTACACTCTTTTATCTCACTCTATACATCGTTGCATCTTCCTATTCTCTTATATTTCTATGAACACCATTCTATCTTCTCTTTCCTATTCCTCTTCTTTTCTATTTTCTTTTTTCATCCCCACTTTGCATGCCACTCCTCTTTAGCATGTTGTTTTCTCTTTTCCAACAAGGGTGTTTGTTTTTATTTATACGTGCAAGTGATGCTTAAAATAATGGTTACCCAAAATATTTCACCCATAACTATTTTGAATTATGTCATCACCCATAACCCTTTAAATTATACTAAATGCTCTTGCATCATACATGCTTAGTAAGATAAATGCTTAATGAGCTCCAGTTCATGAATTGCTCTTCCCTATAATTATCCTTTTAGCTTGGCTTTCTTTGTAAGGATATTTTTATCCTTTATTCATACTGCACTAATAATGAACAACAATGCTTCTAAATAATTAACACAGGAAGTCTTAAGAACAATGGAACGAATGAGGAAACGATGCAAATCAGTAAAATGCCACTTAAGGAGGGCTGGTCCTCGCCACTTGGAGGGCTCAGTCCTTTGTGATAATGCAAGTGAAAACTTGAATATAAATCTTGGATGCAGAATCAAATCAATGTGAAATATATTAATAGTAATTAAATTAAACTATCTTGGAAACCTAACATAGCCGACTAGCTATGTTAGGTATGTAACATGGCTCCCCTCCTCGGAAAGCTTTGTCCTCAAAGCTAGAAATGTCTGGAAAATACTTTCAGGTTCCCATGTAGCATCTTCTTCAGGTAGGTCCTACCATTTGATGAGGAATTCTTTGATGTGACGAGATCTCAGCATACGTGTTCTGCTTTGTAAAATTGCTTCAGGATGGAGATATATACGTCCTTCTTCATCGAGTACTGGTAATTCTGATTGAGATTGTACTTTTTGGCTGATCACCTTTTTGAGACAGGAAACATGAAATACTGGATGTATACGAGATGAGGGAGGAAGCTCTAGTTGATATGCCACTTCTCCAATGCGACGCACTATTTTGTAAGGGCCATAAAATCATGGAGCCAACTTTTGATTGGTCTTGATCTTCAATGACAATTGTTTGTAGGGTTGCAAACGTAGGAACACCATATCACCTGTATTAAATTATCTTTTCGAATGGTGTGTGTCTTGTTGCTGCTTCATACGATTTTGTGCTTGGACCAAGTTGTCTTTGAGAATGTTGAGCATTGACTGTCGGTGTTGGAACCAATCATCTACTTGGGCCACTTTGGAAGAACCGGGTACATAATCTGCTATTGTTGGTGGTTTAATTCCATACAATGCTTCAAATGGAGACATCTTAATGGAATAATGGTACGAAGTGTTGTACCACCATTCTGCCAAGGAAAGCCAATGACTCCATTGATACTGTTTATCCTGAACAAAACATCTTAGATAGGTACCCAAACATTTGTTAACTATCTCAGTTTGGCCATCTATTTGTGGATGGTATGCAGAGGACATATTCAACTTGGTACCACTAAGACGAAATAATTCTTTTCAAAAATTGCTAGTAAATATGGGATCACGATCACTTACAATATTTTTTGGCATTCCATGCAATTTGAAAATTGAGTCCATAAATACCTTAGCCACTTTGCTTGCTGAAAATGGATGTTGTAAAGCCTGGAAGTGAGCATATTTGGAGAGGCGATCCACTACCACAAAAATTACTATTTTGCCTTCTGATTTAGGAAGACCTTCAATAAAATCCATTGAAATATGTTCCCATTGACGATCTGGAATAGGTAATGGTTGAAGCAATCCTGGTGATTTGACTATTTCACCCTTATTGCATTGGCATACTTCGCATTCAGCCACCCATTGTTTAACCTCTACTTTTAATCCTTTCCAATAAAAGGATTGTTTTATCCGCATATAGGTTTTCAAAAAACCTGAATGTCCTACTGATGGAGAAGCATGTGATTCATCTAGAATCCTTGATTTGATTGTAGAATTGTGTGGAATGTAAATGCGATTCTTTCTTCTTAACACCTTGTCATCATAGGAAAAAAGAGGATGCTTGGATGAACCCAACAACAATTCCTGAATTATTTGAGCAGTTTCTGTATTTGACAACCATTCTTCTTGCAACTGAGAAATCCATTGGGAACATGGACCTGAAATAGCATTAATAACCACTTCATCTTCATATTTTCATGATAATGCATCTGCTGCCATATTTTCTTTCCCTTTCTTATACTCGATAACGAAATCATATCCCAACAATTTTGTTAACCACTTGTTTTGTTCTGGATAAGAAAATCGTTGTTCTAGAAAATGCTTGAGACTACTATGATCGATTTTAATAATAAAGTGGCTACTGATTAAGTAATGTCTCCATTTCTCCACTGCGTGTAGAATAGCCAACATTTCTTTCTCATATGTGGACCTTCCCAAATTTTTTCCTGAAAGTTGTTTACTTTCGAATGCCAAGGGATGACCTTCCTGCATTAGTACTGCCCCAATACCTGTTCCTGAAGCATCACATTCAATCACGAATGGTTTGTGAAAATCTGGAGTTGCCAAAACTGGAGTAGTACACATTGCTTCTTTGAGGGCCTCGAATGCTTGAGTGGTTGCTTTCGACCAATGAAAAGCATCCTTTTTTGTAAGAGTTGTGAGAGGAGCTGCAATTTTTCCATAGTTACGCACAAACTTGCGATAGTAGCCGGTAAGACCCAAAAAACCATGAAGTTTCTTGATGGTTTTAGGTAAGGGCCAATCCTGAATTACCTTTATCTTATTAGGATCCACTTTAACACCTTCTTGAGAAACTATATGACCCAGGTACTCAACTTCTTGAACACCAAAAGAGCATTTAGAGCATTTGACAAACAATTTTTCCTTGTGTAGTATATGAAGAACCCTTCCCACATGCATCAGATGATCATTCCATGTTTTACTATATATGAGTATGTCATCAAAAAAGACTAGGACAAATTTGTGAAGGAATGGATGAAACACATGGTTCATGAGACTTTGGAATGTGGATGGGGCATTAGTGAGACCAAAAGGCATGACCAAGAATTCATAGTGACCTTCATGAGTACGAAAAGCTATTTTGGGAATATCCTCTTCCCTAACTCTAATTTGGTGAAACCTAGAACGTAAATCCAATTTTGTAAAAAAATTTGCACCATGTAGTTCATCTAGTAAATCATCAATGACAGGTATAGGGAATTTATCCTTGATGGTGATTTTGTTAAGGGGATGAAAATCTGGACACATACGCCAAGAATTGTCTTTGCGATGGGCCAAAACTACTGGTGAAGAATAGGGACTAGTGTTGTGACGGATGACTCCATGTTCTAATAGTTCTTGGACAATTTTCTCAATTTCTATTTTTTGAGGTTGGGGATATCGATAAGGATGACCATTAGGAGGAAGACTTCCTGGAACAAGGTGTATGGCATGGTCATGGGATATTTTGGGAGGTAGTCCCTTTGGTTCTTGGAAGACATCATCATAGTTAGCCACAATGTTTTGTAGATCTTCTGATTGAATTTTTGGCATATCTTGTGCTTGTCCTTCCATACAATTAATTTGAGCAATGAATCCGTAACTACCTTTTCTTAATATTTTCTCCATGTTGTGAGAACTTACTACCCTTGATGGAGGTGTTGGAATTCCTTGGAGGTGAATGGTCTTTCCATTTTCTTTCCATTCCACAAAGCGTTGCTTGTAATTAAAATTGACCGTGTCCAATTGTTCTAACCATTCAACTCCCAAAATGACTTCTGAATTCCCTAAATTCATAACAAAGAGAGGCCCATGCCAGGTATAATTTCCCATTTGTAATGAAATTGGAGATGTTCTACCGATACATTGAGCATTTCCTCTATTTGCAATTATAACTTGAAACTTATCTTGATTGGAGGAGTTAATGTGTAAGTTTAATGCCTTGGCTATTTTTGTATCGATAAAATTATGAGTACTTCCTGAATCAATCAACACATTTACCTTCCTTTGTCGAATGAATCCTGATACCTTGATTGTATGGTGAGCTGATAGTCCCATAAGAGCATGTACTAAAATTGCCATAGTGTCCTCTTCAACTACCGCCTCCCCTTGTTCAATTTGCTCTTCTGTTATGGGAGAGTCAGGTAAATTGATATCCACTATTTCCTCCTCATCTTCCTTGTCAACATATTCTATTTGAAAGTTTTGTCTTGGTACACATGCTTGATATTTTGGATGGTGATTGCGATATTTAAAGCAGTAATATCTTGATGGTTGATCATTTCTATGGAAAGAGTTGTTGCGATATTGATGTCGATTATAGGAATCACGTCGGATAGATGTTCCATATTGCACCTTCTTCTCAGCCAACTTGGCAATCTTTATACAGGTATCTAAAGAGGTTGGATCTTGTAGGTCAACTTCAATTTGAATATTCTCTTTCAACCCATTTCTAAAAGTAGATACCACCACATCGGATGGTAAGTTTCTTGCGTAGGAAAGCAGACTAGTGAATTCTGAAATATACTCCCTTACTGATCCTGTTTGCTTAAGTGATAACAATCGAACCATGTATGAAGATGAGGATCCTTCATCAAATCTATTAAGGAAAAGTGTGCTGAATTCATCCCAGAATATGGGCTGCTTATTACCACGTTTGTGCCATGCAAACCATTGGTAAGCTTCAGTACCGAGTTTGGAGGAAGCAAAAGGAACTTTTTTTAAATCGAGAATCCGGTATAAGTCTAAAATGCCTTCCATTTTAGCTAACCAACCACGTGGATCATGACCCTCAAAGGTGGGCATATCAATGCATGGGAAATTGACACCATTAGGACCTCTTGGTTGTTGATAAACTTCCTCTCTATCTTGATCCTCATTATTCCTCTATCTATGGAAGCGATTTTGGGCACCTCTAGTAGGACCTCTTTGTTGTTCATAAACTTCCTCGCTATCCTGATCCTCATTATTCCTTTGTCTATGGAAGCAATTTTGGGCACCACTAGTAGGACCTCGTTGTTGTTCATAAACTTCCTCTCTATCCTGATCCACATTATTCCTCTGTCTATGGAAGCGATTTTGGGCACTACCAGTAGGACCTCTTTGTTGTGCATAAACTTCCTCGCCATCCTGATCCTCATTGTTCCAGTGTCTATGGAAGCGATTTGGGGCAGGAGGGGTTGTTTGGTTTTGGTTTTCCACTAGTTTGGTCAACATTATAGTCAAATTATTCATGCCATCTAGTAATTGGGTGACACAAGTTTGCATATTTGGGTTGTTTGCATTGGGGTTTTCTATTTCCTCATGTGTGAGATTCTCATGGGAAGAGGTAGGAGAAGGATTGGGGGCCATGGTGTTAAGAAGTGGATGATCGGGATCAAAACTATTAATGCATAAAGGAGAGTTATATTGTGTACCTTTGTTTCGTGGAGGTCTTCTTTGTGACTTTAGGAGCCCTTCGTTTGAATTCTCTGAGCTTGATAATCGATCGTTTGGTCCTTTGGTCCACCTTCCACTCATGCACTTGCCAATAAGTCCTGCTTAAAAAATTTATCTTCAATTTCTGAAAAAAATATGGTTAATTTTGGTAAAAATTTGGTGGTTTTCCGCTCAACTGTCACTCCAACTGCAACGTGAATTTTGAATTGTATTTTCAACAACTAGTTTTGAATTTGAATTAGAATATTTCAATGGCTAGTAGCTCCAACTACTAGGTAACAACTAGGTTCCAATGGCTAGGCAACAGTGGTGGGAGACATGGGTGCTAATTTTCAACAAGAAGAGCATACAGAATATGCCAAGCCACTATCCGACATAGGTTCACTAGACGGTAAAGCAATACACTTTAAGAGCATGATGGTTAAACCCCAACTACCTAGTTGATGATGAAAGCTAACATACAACCAACCACCCAGGGGACAAGAGCCTAAAATGAAGGTGGTAACGGAAGATATAACACAACATACGAGACAACACGGGAACAAGGAGCCTGACAACACAATGAGGAGATCAAGAAAACAAGACATGATATGACTAGATGAATAAGCCAAATATGTGATGCAAGAGACAACAACGATGTGGTGCAAGGGAGACCAAACAATGAGTACAACAGACAAGCTGAGAGAAGAATGCGTGAGGGAGGGAAGAATCATGTGATCATAGTCACATTCCACTATAGGTGCCTTTCTAGTTTTAAACTATGATGAATGCTCCACACGTTGTGTGTGGGATAAATACCCCACAATATAATATATATATATATATATATATATATATATTGTACCTTATCTTATGTTCACATAATGCGCTAACCTTGCAATCTGATTGGTTAGCAGAATTCTTTGTAAATTAACATCACGATGATCGATTTACTGAGTTTAGCATGTGAATTACGAACATGAATGCAAGCTTCTCGGCTACAGTGAACTATGCTATGCTCAAAGGATTTTTGAACATTTTAGTGATCTTCAGAAAGACACTCTCCTAGAAATGGTGACGAATGAATGCAGGACTGAATGATAGTGTAATTTTATTTTATTTTTCCCCACGCATAATTTCATAAATTCATTATCAAGTAAATGGTGAGACTTATTCCACCTACTCCCATGATTCGGCTCGCTGGAACTACGGTTATGTGAATGGCCACTATGTAGTTTGACACGTATTTCTTACCAATCGTATTGTTCCCTCTGCCTACTTCTACAAAAAGGATGATGATATCATCTCTGAAATTATTTCATGATTGAATAGTTTGTTTTTTGTATCTTTTCACTACATTTACACCTTACGATGGGAAGGAAACCAACCGATGTTTTCTTGCAGAGGTAAATTTTCCCTAGGCCTTGCTTTGATCGAAGACAATTGATACAACTTGCAAGGATATTTTTATCCTTTATTCACACTGCACTAATAATGAACACCAATGCTTCTAAAAAATTAACATAACAAGTCTTAAGAACAATGGAATGAATGAGAAAACGATGCAAATCAGTACAATACCACTTAAGGAGGGTTTGTCCTCACCACTTGGAGGGCTTAGTCCTCTATGATAACACAAGTGAAAACTTGAATATAAATCTTGGATACAAAATCAAATCAATTTGAAATATATTATAGTAATTAAATTAAACTATCTTGGGAAACCTATCATAGCCGACTAGCTATGTTAGGTATGTAATATTCTTCACAAAGCCATATTTCTTGTCTTATATTTGCTTTTCTTTGGGAATAAAACCTCTTCTTATAGAGTCCACTCAACATATTTTACATTCTATTCCATTCCTTCACATCCAACCAGTCACAATCAACATATATTTTATTGACTACTTTCTTTTATGCCAACACCTTCCTTTCAAGTGATTATATACTCCAAAAATATCACAAGGATGTAGGTTCCAAAACCTAGTTGCCACATATCAAAATCTTCTACACCGACTACAACAACCCATCCTAGGAGCTTCATCCCCTATACAAATTTTTCTTCTCATAAATTTGGTCTTACCACTTCTTGCTTGACCTGTATATCCAAGGCCTTCATTTTTTGGCCCTATATTTGGTATTATGGGTATTTTTACATCTTGTCTATATCTTCCTAATACTTTACCATTATATCCCATTTTTCTCATTAACTTAGAGCCAATACCTTTGGTGCCTTTCAAATCACCCAATGGATGCATCTTCACTATGTTATTCAACAATACGACCTTTTTCATAGCCATCAATGACATGATGAGGTGCATCTTCCTCTGTTATCTCTTTATCACTCCCTTTCTATTTTTGTTTCTTTTTTTATTTGAATATTTCTTCTTCATCTTTTAACACCTTTTCCTCTTCATTATCCATTGGTGTCATCCAATAAATTGGCTTATTATATAAGCTCAATTTAGGAGTAAAATCTATGTGATGACCAATGCTCCTCATGGATGACAACCCATCCAATAAATGTTTTGAAGAATATTTGCATATTATTTCAAAAATTCCTTCAATTCATGTTTGATTTCATTCATCTTTTCCACCATCCCTTCTTCTATGGGTTTAGCGATTAAAGCAAAACATGTTTTCTTCTTCTTCATCCCCTTTAAAAATTAGTTTTTTGTACCCAAGCACATTGTAGGATTATTTTCCATCTTTTTCCCTTTTTCCTTCAATGGATATAATGTGTACCTATTTTCATTATTTTCAATAGTGTAGGTGTTCACCCTACCATCATGCACTACCTTTCTATCAAACTAGCATGACCTATTTAACAAGACATGATAAGAATCCATAGGTATTGTAGATACCTAAAAACATATCATTTTGAGGAGACTACCTAAATGGACTCCTTTTAGACCATATAACCCACCTTGGGTAGCTTTAGGGCTAAAACAATAATTTTTACCACTTAAATGGGTATAATTCCCCATAAAACCATATCCATCTCAACCCAAGATGGCCACCAAACCATGGTTGTCTCGACTTGAGATGGTTGCCAAAAAATAAATTTAAAAATAAAAAGCATGTAATTAGAGTTGAAACTCCCAATTAACCTCACACATGATTTTGGAAAATATATTAAGCATCCTGCATGGGCCAAAATTAGAAAAACAAATACAATTATCAATCACATGAGATTTCAATGATAAGCATTCACTTTTTTAATACGAACTCCCTCTCTACTTTTTTATGTAGGGTTCTTGTACCATTTTTAGCTTTCATCTAAGAAGTCTACAAATTGACACTCACCTCTTAATTTAAAGGATTCCAATATTTGAATTTGTTTAATGAAGTGCTATCATTTTTAATCCTCCAAGCCCACTTATAAGACCATGTTGTTGGACTATTGTAAGGGATTGAAATTCGTGCTTCCATATTACATATAATAGAACATCTATACTTTAGAGATGATCTGATCCATCAAGTCACTTTCCTAAGCATAACAATCCATTAACAACACATCTTGAGGTATCTTAGATGCCACTCAAACTTGGTCTCGAAAATATATAGTTCTAGGACAACGGTCATCTTGAATTGAGATGGTCCATAGACAAGGCCATCTCAACCGAAGATAATCTCGTCTAGAGACCTAATTTTTTCATTTTTCTTTTTAGATTAGCATAGAAAAGCAATTTCCTGATTTTTACATTTAGTTTACATTTATTTCATGCATTTGTTTTCTTTCTATTTCAATATTTATTATCTTTAATATGAGTCCAACCTTGATGGGCCCTACATATACTTTTGATATGTTTCATGTTTCTTTGTGTGTAGATAACAATATTTTATGATGATAAATATTTTAAGATCTGCATCCGATCAGAAGCAACGATCATAGATTACACGTTTCTAGATGAACCATGTTAGCAAGAAGACCATTCCAGTGCACTAGGATAGTTTCAAGCGGAACCAAAACCCTCATATTGTATTTATTGTATCAAACTTGTGAACTCCCTTGAGGGGATGTTATTATAATACACTTTGAGAAATATAAATCAATAAAAGATCCATATTTATTATTTTTATCATAGGGTTTCAATTCATGCATGTGTTTATTATTGTTGTTATTGGTGTATGGTTTTTGAGATCTCAGGCATAACATCATGTAGTATCTCATCCTTGTAATAACCAATTTGAAATATTACCATACATTATTCAATTACCAAAAATTGATGTCCCCTTTGCAACCATGAGACTATACAAATTCGAGTGTCCAATATTCTTCAATTCAAGATTTTCTACCATCTCTATAGACACTAAATTATCCATACTCTCATTTTCTACAATGAAATTTCAACACTTTCCTCTCAATTTGTATATGGTTCTAAAAGGACTTATTCTTTGTATAGGTTCATACAACTCCTTGGTTACTTTTAACAATACTTTCTTAATCATAAGATATTTTCCTTTTTTTGGTTCCTCCATGCGCTTTAGTGAGGTAACATTTTCTTTATCTACTTGTTCAATATTATTCATGGCTTCATTTCCTTTGTCATTACCCTATTGTACACTTGGATATTCAAATGCTTGATGACCAACATTTCCACATCTAAAGAATTTTTTGAGAAATCCTCTATCTCTTCTTTCATCATAATCACCTCTTCCTCTTGAGAAGTCTCTACTTTCTCTAGTGCTATGATTAAAATTACTTTGAAAATTACTAGCTTCTCCCTCTTGCATATGCTTCCCTCTATTGCTATTAGACCGTTCTTCTCTAGAGAACTATCCTCTCCCTCTTAAATTATTTTATTTTTTGTAGACAAACTTATCTTTAGTCTTGAGTGCATATTGATATGCCTCTTCAATTGTTTTGATTCGAACCATATCAATTTCATCTTGTATAGATAATCTTAGTCCATTTATGTATCTTGTCACCTTCTCTTCATCATATTCTATATGACTTGCTCTTATGGTTAATTTATAGAATTCTTTTATACACTCCCAACTCCTTTTGTTTGAGGTTTTGGAGTCTCTTAAACAATCCAATTTGATATTCAACATGTAGAAATTTTGATTTTAATTTGGCTATAAATGTATTTGAAATTTATAATTTATCCTTACCTTTTCATTGTCTCTCTATTTAGACATGATCCCACCAAATCAAAACATGTCCCTTCATCCATGTGCATGTAAATTTGATCCATTTTGGATCCTCCATAAATTCATAATTAAAGAGTCTTTCCTTATTCATTATCCAATCAATCAACTCTTCTAGAGTTAAAATTCCATTAAAATTGGGAGTACTCATCTTTGCTTTATTTGCCATGCTTAAGATCACCCAAATAAACCATTGCTTTGGTTCTTCTCCTTGCTGCTCACCTCAAGCTTCTGAGTGACCAATATTTTGCTCTTCACTATCACTAACATATTCAAGATGAACACCTCTCCTTTAAGCAATCGTAATTACACCTAGAGTGATAGTGTCTGCTCTCAACATTTTAGTTGTTTGCTCATTGAGATCCTAAACTACGTATCTTTATTAGATCCATTATTTTAGGTTGCCAAGATCTAGCATCCTTTAAGGGTTTTTGCACATTACCCTTACTAGATCTCTACTTTATTTTTCTTAGGTATCACACTTTAACAACTTTAGAGCTCATTTTGGAGGTCTTCTAAGGGTTTTTTGAGGATTTTACCAAGTACCAAATTGATCATAGATCAGTTTAAAGTGTAGATCTCATTGAGCTAGGTGGTTTAAAAAAATAAAAATGGAGCTTTGGATCAAATGTTACGCCTTCTAGAAGGTTCTCTATTGATCGGTTTCTCATCTACAATCAATCAACATTTTTCTATAGATTAGCTACTCCTTTGCAACCAATCAACTTTTTTTTTTATTAGTTGCTTATTTACAACTGATTGACTCTTTTGTCAATTGGTTGCTTCTCTACAACCGATCACCTCTTTTATTGATTTAATGCTCCTCTGCAATCGATTAACTCTTCTGATAATCGGATACTCCTTTGCAACCGATTGACTCTTCTATCGATCGATTTCTCCTCTATAATCAATTATTATTTTTCTCAATCGATAGTCCTTGCTATTTATTAATATATTGATCCTCTACAACTGATCGAATCTTCTACCAATATACTCTCCTTTCTTTATGTCAATAGACTAATTCTCTACAACCGATCGTATCAGGATTTTAAGTATCATTTTTCATTGTTATAGGTCATTTTTTGATGAGAATTAATGTTTTAGATGTATGAGTATTTTTGTTGCATTAGGTATATATACTATACTAGTGGTATAAGTGGTATTTATAATTTCAAGGTGAAAAATTCCATGATTTAGGCAAGAGTGTTGGCAATTTAAAATAAAAATGGAGAAATTATTATCAACATGGGGTGAGTTGACCCAAAAAGCAATTTACACCCAAAACTTTCAAGCGAATGGGCCCATATTCACCAATTTCAAATAAATAAATAAATAGTAAAATAAAATACCTTAATTGTGAAAATACCTCAAGACGCAATTAAGAAGGAAGTGGTTTGAAAACTAGAAACGACAACCTCTTCAAAAAGAGAAAAATAGAAAAATTCTCTAAGTGATAGATCGTACAAAGTCAAATTTAAGCTAAAAAAAGAACAAGAGATCGTACAAGTAAAAATTGAAAAAGTACATGCATAATCATACAATAAGGTATTTTGTATGATCTAGATCATATAGTGTACGGTTTTGGGTGTAGTTGTATGATTTTCAATCATCGCATTTAATGTTTGCATGTGTGGAACGATGAGTTGTCAAAAAAGAATGGAAAAAAGTTAAAAATCGCATGAAAAGAAAGAGTTGTTAATCATCTGGACAAGCAAGATGAAAAGACATGTAAAATGGTGCAATTTCAAAATTGGAGATGTTAGGATTTGAATATAGTTTAAATACAAGGCTCACCCTAGCAAATTTTAAAACCATACAAAGAGGAATTTGAAATTTTTAGGAGGAAGGTGACAAGCGTGCAATGGAATGAAGGTGACTACATGGGCATTAAAACTCATCACTAAAATACAATAATTTATAACCCGTTTTTAAACTCACACCAAGGAGACTTTTTGCATTCGAAGAAATAAAACCAGAGAAGGAAAAAGGAGAAAATGTAAGGGTTTGACTCCATTAAATGAAGAATTCAAGTTTAGCCAGAAAGAAATGAGGTTTTACAATATAAGGCATCTAAAACGAACCAGGTCGATGAAAAACATACATTAGGGTTTTAAGAAGTGGCATATTGGAGCTAGAGCAGAGAAATTACAGGGAAAAGGAAGCCACAAACCCTAATTTGACACAAGCAACCAAAAATAAAAGGGAGAAGATTGAGGAAAGGAAGGAGAATACCGTACAACCGTATATAACAGTAAACAATTTTCTTTTGGGGATAAATTGTGCCTAGTATGGAAGAATTGAGAAATTGCTCCCGAAAAGCATTGAAAAGATAGATCGGGGCATTTCGACAACTAGTTGGAAAGAAATCATAGAAGAAAAGTGCAAAATATGATTTTTAGGTGAATAAGGGTTTGAAGAGACATACTGTATGATTTGGTGATAGAGTGTAAGGTCTTAGGATAAATATTGTGCAATTTTGAGTAGTTGTTGAGTTATTTTTAGCCATTTAGAGAAAATCATATGGAATCGTACAGATTCGATGAGGGAGAGCAGTTGGAGAGGGATACTGTATGAAGTAGTATGTCCCTATACGATTTCAAGCTGTAGTTGTACAATTTGCAAAATATCAATTAGTTTAAAGACCGAACGGTGATAGATTGTTGAAATCATATAGGTATGTACTACTCCATATAGTATCCCTCTCTAGCTACTCCCCCTCATTGAATCCATATGATTTTATACGATTTGCTTCGAATGGCTAAAAATAACCCAAACATTTCCCAAAATTGCACAATATTTCTCCTGAGACCGTACACTCTATCACCAAATCATACTGTATGTCTCTCTAAATCATTATCCACCTAAAATCATGTTTTGTGCTTTTCTTCTATGATTTCTCTCTGACCCAAATGCTGAAATACCTTGATCTATCTTTTCAATGTTTTTGGGAGTAATTTCTCAATTATTCCACACTTGGCACAATTTATCCCCAAAAACAAAAATTTCTAGTTGTCAATATGGTTGTACGGTCTTATTCCTTTCCTTAGTCTTATCCCTTTGTTTTTTGGTTGCTTGTGTCAAATTAGAGCTGGTGCCTTCCTTTTCCCTCCAATTTCTTTGCTCCAGCTCCAATCTGCCACTTCTTTGAACCCTAATGTATGTTTTTCAATGACCTAGTTCATGTTTGGATGCCTTCTACTATAAACCCTCCTTTCTTTCCAATTGAACTCGAATTCTTCCTTTAATGGAGTCAAACCATTATTTTTTCTCCTTTTTCCTTCTCCGGTTCGATTTCTTCGAATGCAAAAAGTCTCCTTGGTGCGATTTTAAAAATGGGTCACAAATTATTGCAGCTTACTAATGAGTTTTAATACCCATGTAGTCACCTTTGTTCCGTTGCATGCTTATCGCCTTCATCCTCCTAAAAATTTCAAATTCCTCTTTGTACGATTTTAGGGTGAGCCTTGTATTTAAACTATCTTCAAACCCTAACCCCTCCAATTTTGAAATTGCACCATTTTCCATGTATTTTCATCTTGCTTGCTCATATGATTGACAACTAATCACTTTTCATATTATTTTTAATCTTTTCCTACGCTTTTTTGATAACTCATCGTTTCACACATACGAACATTAAATGCAACAGTTGAAAATCGTACAACTACATCCAAAACCCTACAATGTATGATCCAAATCGCAGAAAATGCCTTCTTGTATGATTTTACATGTAATTTTTAAATTTTTACTTGTACAATCACTTACTTGTACTTTTTTAGCTTAAATTTGACTTTGTACGATTTATCACTTAGAGAATTTTTCTATTTTTCTATCTTTGAAGAGGTCACCATTTTCGATTTTCAAACCACTTCCTTCTTAATTGCATCTTGAGGGATTTTCATAATTAAGGCATTTTATTTTACAATTTATTTATTTATTTATTTATTTTTCTTTTTTTCTGCACGAGAGAGATTCATGGTCGTAGTAGTACCAAGGGTGACAGTTTAAATCCTGTGATTGGCATGGTACTCATCCTTGGAGAAGAGGAGGATACAACCCATGGAGAGGTCATAGGTACTGGAGGGCTGATAGAAGGAGAACACCACCGAGATACCAAGAGGAGAGGATGGCACAAGAGAGAATCCCAAGGAGGGAATTGAGGAGTGAAGTACATATTCTAGATCAATATGAGGATCTAAGTAGTAGACCTGAGGAAGGTTAGGTCAGTATAATAGATATATCCTTCATACAACATGGAGGAGAAACATGCAAGAGGTGGTGGAGTAATGAACAGAACAAGAACCACCCCTGGATAAAATAGTTTGAGAAGGCTGGTGTAGTTGTAATAGCACAAGTGCCACTGCACCAGAAGACCTTCTTCTACAACTATTTTCTATATATGGTTCAAGCATATAATCCTACAACTAGAATTATATATGTTAATATAGGTAAGAGGTCGATGAAAATAGAAATTATGACGAATGTATTCAAAAAAACATTTGTATTTCCAGCATACGACATGGATATAGTGAAGAAGTTGGTTGATATGATTGAGATATATTGAATCATCACTTCGCTTACCAATGTGAAGTCACCGACTAATGCGAAGATCTTGGGTGTAGGGACTCGAGAAATAAAATTGAGCCAATTGAAGGGAAACAATTGACCATGTACTATGAATAATTTTATGGCTCAATTTTTAGGAGATACATGGACTACAAAGATGCCAATTCAGATGGATCAATATGTATAAGGTATCACCAAAGGGATTAAGTTGATTAGGGCACCTATCTAGAAAGGAAGATGCATGAACTACTGAAAAAATACTAAAGAACTTTGGAATGACATTCCATGCCATTGGATTATTGTTAAATGTTGTTACATAAATGGGAATCCACTTTATAGGTTTGATAGAACCTACGAATATGAGGGTAGGACAACCAATCATTTTAAGGTGGGCAAAGTCAGTACCAGTCCAGAAGGAGAGTCCAGAGAAGTCTCAAACAAAGAAGGAGTAGCAGGTCATTGAGGTACAAGAGGATACTTCTTCAAATGATGAGGATGTACACCCCCAAAGAAAAAGGTCTAGGAAGTTGGAACCTGAACTAGAGCAACAAGCAATGCACCAACAGTAATAGGAGCTACCATATGTTTAGGAAAGGGAGGAAATTGTGGGGAGGCAATTCATCCCAATACAAATAAGGACAAGGAGACAACGAGAAATAATGATGAAGAATCCCACTCCAAAAAACAAACAAATATTGTACAACAAGAGGAAAATAGACAGTCAGACTTAAAGAAGTTGGATATGCATGAGTGGAATTGGGTAGAAGTAGAGAAGATGATGGAATCCCCACAAATCTTCCAACATAACAAATTTGAAATTTTAGACTCTTCAAAATTATGGGAGGATACAGAGGTGGGGTAGATAGCACAGGAAGTGGTAGCCACTATTCAAGAAGAAAAGGAGGAAACCAAAGCGAGAGTGGAAGCCTCAGAGGAATAGTCTAGAGAAAATAAGAAGTCACATTTCAAATTCATGATGGGGGGAAGTTCAAAAAATAATAATCCAAGTGATGCACAAGAAGAGGTGAAAGCATCACAAGAACAAGAAGATCCTATTGATTAAAAAGTCACAATGATGGAGATACAACATAATTAGGAAGACAAGTAAGTGACTAAAGAGCAATAGGTAGGCTCCATTGAATAGAAATAAGCACATGAACCAATAGAGTAGCAACAATCTTAGTAGGATATTGTGAATATAGAAGACAATATGGAGGTGGAGAAGACAATGGAATAGAATCCACCAAGAGAAAATATAAATATAGAGAGAGCACTACTAGAGCTCGGGGGAAGCTCTAGCCACCACATGGAAGAGGAGGAAGAACAAACTCCTACAAAAGAGGAACTATGAAGAATGCAAAAAATTTACCTTTTGAAGATATCATAGTTTGACAAGATTTAAATGGAGGAGGCGATGCAAGGAGTAGAATATGACATATAACATTTCTTCTCCCATATAGGTAATTCCATAGCTAGCACTAAATTACATTTTTGTATTGGATGCATGGTAGAATTGAAGTTGTGGGAGGAACAAGTGTCCCTCGAGTTGGAGAAGATAATGAAATGGGTGAGCAATGAGGAACATACAAGGAGAATTGTAGATATTCATGTACAACACCCATGGAAGTTACCCAGGGAATAGGTAACCACATTGTTTGGAAGATATGACTTGCCAGATGGAGTGAGAACCAATTACAGGAAGCATATAAGGGTGTACCTGGACAGAGCCAACTACCTAACTTGTCCCATGAACATAGCAGAGTTGGAACATAAGAGGGTCATTGTAGGATTGGCTATCACTCTGAGGAATTTGAACTTCCTAACACATTGGATAGAGTGGTTGAGCATCAGATTAGAGTAGATTTATTAGCTCAAGAAATCTCAAAAGGAGAAGACTGAAGCCACTTGAAAAGAGATGATTGAAATGGAGGAAGAATTTCAAAAATGTAACGCTATGATAGAGGATAAAATAGATAAATTGGAAGAACTACAAAGCACCAGGGCTGATTTTGAGATCAAACTTAGTTCACTTGAATAAGAGAAGCGATGTCTTAAAGATGGCAGAAGATAGGATTAAGGAGTTGGAGGCTCAACTCAGAGCAAAGGATGAACATATGAACATGCAATTGGCCAAAAATGATGAGCAAATGGTGACACAGGCCAAGAAGATAGAAGAGCTTACAAAGGACAACAAAATATATAATGATATGGTCCTGGAGAAGCAAGCACAATTGAAGGTCAGATAAGACAATGTTCATGCCTTGGAGGCTAATATTGACCACCACTTGAAGACCATTACAGAGAAGAATTAGGAGCTTCATGTGGTAAATTGAACAAAAGCTCATTTTCAAGAGAAGTTGAATAAGAATACCACTAATCACGAAAAGAAAATGAGGGAAATCCTAAAGACTACCGAAGAGGAAGCGAATTATCATGGGGTGAAAGCAGTGGACATAGGGAACTATAAAACCAGGTTGAAGAACAAATGTGTAATTCTTCAATCCCAAGTGGACGAATTGAAATTTGTGGTCATAGATTATGAAGCACAACTAAAACAAAAGGACAATTCAATGAGGATACTAACCAAAGTAAAGAGGAGGGCAGATGTAGGCAACAAATCCTCCTCCCATAATAAGAAGAAGTGAAAAATGGTTTTGCCCAATTTTGACAATTTTGATAAGTTTTGTAAATCGTCTAGGTAGGAGTAAACCGTACGTCTAGGAGAGCAAACCGTACAAGGTGAAGGTAAATCATACAAGGTGCAATGAAATGGCATGAAATGCATGGGAAATATAATTTGAAGTTGTAATTGTGCATGATTTTGATTATTAAGGTATTAGACTTAGTAAAAGTCTTAATTAATGCATTATGTTATGCATGGGTAGTTGTAAATAAATAATTGCCTTAGGAACCACTTTGGAATGGCCTAAGAAATGTTATATAAGGCCCCATTTTCAATTTTGATATGTTGGTTATATTCTGATGATGATCTAGTGTTATTCTGGTCATGGAGGAATACTATGAGTTCTGACTATGGATTGTTATTGCATATCCCCATTGTTGAGTGACATTGTTGAAAAATAATAAAGCTTGACATGATTCATGGTTTCTCTTATGCAGTGTATGATCCTAGAATGGTAGAATAGCCTTTTATCATTTATTGTTATTGCATGTATTTCCTTGTTATTGTTATGGCTATTTTATGCATTGCTATGGAGGAATTGGATTGAACAAGCACTGGTGTAGTTTGGTATGATGATCTGTGATGATGGCATTATCAAGAAATAAGTGTTGAACCCTGTTGTATGATTTCTAGGCATCACCATTGGATAAACAACTATCTCAAGCCTCATTGATATGTTTTGCATGTTATCAAAAAATGATAAATTGATATATTAAACCCTTAAAAAACCTATCTTATAGAGATTGGCCAGGTAGAGTATCCAATTAGGCACTTGTATGTACCTTCGTTTCATACAAATCGTACACCAGAGTTCATACAAAACGTATAGAAGGACTTTACTCGATTTGGTAGTTTTAGGAAATCAACTAGTTTGGTTACAAAATTGTGTACGATGGATTGCAAAACTATTTTTGAAGGATTGGTCGAGTGTGGTATCATACAAGCTCCATCACTATATGATTTTGGATCATATAGTGTGTCGATTTGGGTTCTTTACAAGTTGTTCATTGGGTGTAAACTAGTAGTTTGGGAGTTTGTTCGATTGTATGATTTGGTGTATAAGTTGGAGATAGTAATTTGACCATCTAAGCATTAGAAATCACCTCCCCATCAGGAATACTTCACCCCTATGCTACAGATCTATTATAAAATGTTTAGTCTCTTATTTTCATCTTCAATAATCATGCAAACTATACTCTCATTTGTGTTATAAATCTAGACAAAAATGACATTAAAGAAAAGGAAATATATTTTGTTGAAAAATCCATAAGATAAAAAATGATATTTTCAAAGAACCTTAGAAAACTCAATCATATAGTTAGGACATACAAATGGTTAGATAAAAAATAAAAGATTAGATTGAGTATTGAAATAGGAACCTATTAATGAATATTTCTTTAGAGGTAAATCTACTAGAAACAAATAATATCCTTGTAATTCAAGTCTTCCTATGGTTTCAATAAGAACCCATTTAACAAACTATTAGTGGCACATATTTTATTTTAACTAGTCCCAAACAACATTGCTCTTAGGAACTATCATAGAAATTAGTTTTCAAAGACATTCAAGTAATAGAGATTCACACTTTCTCTAATACCATGTTGAATTTCACAATACTTTCTATAAAATAATAGAATCAACACATTAATCATATATTTAGAACTAAATCACAAGGGAAAAAGGACATAAATTAAAAACTTACCCATAGACACAAAAATATCTTACTAGAGAAACTATAATTATATTTCAACCAAAAAAAAATGGTTGGTAGGAAGGGGTATTTATGCCCAATTATAAGATACCTTTAGGTAAATATTAAAGAACTAATATCTAGGTTAAATAATAATATATTACAAATATTCACCAATACAAAGTGTACAATGATCCAAAGGACTTATACAAAGAGTATACTACAGAAGTCAGACTTGGTCTCAAGTGAAGCTTAGCCATCATATATTCCAATAGGTCAAACAATTTACTACCAATAGTAATTTGTGTTGAAGAATCCAAAAAGAGCATAGACATTTTATGCCTAAATTTAGGTCCAAAACCCAACCATTAAATAATTTAGAGAATGAACAACCATCTCATTCTATCATAAGAATTTTTAAATTCTAACCTAATGTAAACTAAATCCTACATTGAAACATCTACTCATTCAATAACTTCCCAAAATAGCATAATATTATCAAGTATATATTTATCTCTAAGAAAAAGAGTTTATTCAAAGTAGATAATTTACTGTCACTCCACTTTGCAATTGGAATGATCCTTTTAGGCAATGGTTTAGCTACAATCTTTTAGGCCATATTAAGCAATATTATGGACCTCCATCTAGATATTTTATCTTTCTTTGATCCTTTGTAAATAATCTTGATCAATCCTAGATTAATAAAAGATCCTAAGGACCCTAGCCTATCAGATTCCTTAAAAACCATTTAAGCCCTATACAATACTATAAAATTTTAAAGAATTCAACTGGAATCCCATTAGTGCTAAGGGTCTTTTCTTTGACCATATAAAAGAGTAAATTAATCAATTCCTTGAAGAAGATCAGACTATATAGAAATACTTTTACTTCTTTTAAAATCCTATAAGAAATATAGTGAACAAGTTGCCTTAGAAATCCTACATCTGCCAAACTAGAATCATCCTTAAATAATGCTTCAAAGTGAGTTAGAAATAATTTGATCTTCTTCTACCAAAAATCTATACCTCTCATACCTTATCTGTAGGATACACTTTCTCTTATGCTTATAGTTTAAAAAGTTGAGAAATGGTTGAACCCTTGTTTCCCTAATTGATCTATTGGATCCTAAATCTAACCCTTTCCCTTTCCATTTTGTATTGATACATCCTACAAATATTATTCTCAACCAATGTAATTTATTTTTCCAATGCTTAAAAGTAGTATCCCTAGCCAAATCTTGTATATTAAAGCTAAAGAGGATATAAATTTCCTTTCATACTACCTTCGATCCCGAGCAATTTGAATTCCAAAAGCTCATAAAATTTAAAAACTCTAAAAATGTCATATTACCAACATACTATCTAACCATATATACCATAAGTATTCTTCTTTTCCACCCAAGCCATATTAATGCCTTTAATATAGTATTCATCATCAATAAGGAAACATTCAACTTGTAAAGAAGCCCATAAATCCTCTCAACCATATGAGAGGAAGAAATAACAGTAATAATTAGAACATGTTATGAAAGAACAATGCTAATATCACATAGAACACTACTATTGACTATAGACATACAAAATTCAAGCCTATAAAGAATTAAACTTATCCAACCTCAAAATTCCTACTTTTTTCTAGTTCGATATTATACTAGGTGAACAAATATTGCTTTTCCACATTAGATGGATTTTTGAGAACATGATATACTTCTAATTAATATGGCATGGAATCCAAGGATTGAACTCAACTAGTGCTAAGGGAAAATAAAAGAATTTATAACAATCCAATGTTTTAGGATTTCCAATAATAACATGAACTATTCCATTAAATATCAATTCCATATATAGGATTACCATATTTCCCACTATTTATTTATTTTTCAAGGTTGAGTATAGACAACTATAAATTCTAGAAAATTTTTCTTTAAATGAATTTTACCTAGAATCACTTAAAACTATTCATTGATATTGATAATAGTTGATCATGGTTTACAATCCATTATAATGATCATTACCAATATTTAAGGATAATTCCCATTTTTTAAGTATTATTTCCAATTGTTAGGGTTTGTTATCAATATTTAATAATATTTTCCATTCTTTAGGGATATTTCCCAATCTTTAAGGTCATCAAGTCTTGTGTTCACATGAAGTTTATCTATCAATCAATTTTTTTATTTCTAACTTTACTTGATTATGTTTGTATCTAGGTCTAAGTAGTTGTTTCCACTTCATACTTTAGGGAATATGCCTAAGTTAGAATATTTTATGTCCTTTAAACTTTTATTTTCATGAGGGGGCACAAGTTCACATACTATAGCCAATCCATTCCGTAATACTTCAAAAATAATCTTGGCATAAACCAAACAAGCATACTCAAATAAATTTCATAGAATCACAAATAATCAAGATCAAGAAGAAGGGTATTAAGTTCATGAATAAACTAAATATACATATATTTTTGTTTATGTATATAAACATGTTTTATTCCAAAAGAGTATTCAATTAAAATCAATTCTTATAACTTTATTTCTTGTCTCTGCCATAGGGTTCTTATTTTGATATAACAACACAAATTTAGCTATTATTACTAAGGTGATGGAAATATGATAACTTAAGGAATGGATTCATTGTTGCCTATATTCATATAGAATAGTTTCAACACAAAGAAATACTAAGATTATATCTCAAGATATCTAAAATATCATACTAGCAATACCAACTATCTAGTTTTGATTTTTATAGTTAAGGCATGATTCAAGAAATAATCTATATATGTATTTTGTTAAATGAGT
Organism: Wollemia nobilis; assembly: GCA_028583015.1. Classification (NCBI taxonomy): domain Eukaryota; kingdom Viridiplantae; phylum Streptophyta; class Pinopsida; order Araucariales; family Araucariaceae; genus Wollemia; species Wollemia nobilis. Next base: position 23,057 of record JAQPPZ010005490.1, read on the forward strand.
ATAAAATTATCTTCTAGAACATGGTGATCGATTCCTATAAATCATCATATTTTTTGTATGTTTAGTAAATAATATCAAGTTCAATCATTGCATTGCAAACTTATTCAAAATAATTATTTAATGATCCTTTAATATAGCATGTATGTATTTTCATTTAGACTATTTATTATAATTTTTGTGGTTGCACTTGTGTTTCAAGAAGGAAACTAGCAATCTAGATTTGGTAAAGCAAATTATGATAGTGCAATGTTTTGGAAATATTACTCTACTAAGATGTAAGGCATAGATAGTAGAGGTGAAGTTTTAGCATTGTGAAGGCTGCTATAGAAAAATTTCAAGAAAGATGCTAAATTATGGAGTAATTGTATTTAAACATAGATTTGAAAAGATCCAAAAAATGAAAATCAAGACTTCAAATATTTTATGTAAAATAATGTAGGTTTCTAGGTATAGCATCTCAATTGAGATGAAAAGTGTATCTATTTGTAAAATCTCAAGCTCTAAATAAGAGAGATGTGATTTGTCAAGGGTGGGGGACCCAAGTACAACCCCTTATTATCAAGCAAATATATATATAGCATTTCATCATCAACATTATTTTTACAAACATTTAATGTAAACAAACATAATTTATTTTTAATGTATACCAATTTTGATGTATTCATATAAGCATGCAACTATACATGATAAACATATTATTACATAATCATATCCTTAGCCATAACTTTTTATATACAATGATCAAATTTACACTTATAGAGGATGCAAGTATTGTGCATTACATAAGCACCCATCAATACTTTATACACACTAGTAAACATAATTACTAAATGAAAATACCCCTACATGTATCGAATCTAAACATCTCAACCTCATGTTCATCCACATAGACCTAGATATTTGGTCTATTATCATAATGATACTTAGTTCACAATAGTAGTTGTTTCAACAAATAAAAATTAGCAAACATTTACCCCATGTACTCATAATTCTAATTCAATATCAAGCTATATATATATATATATATATATATATATATATATATTTTTATATATATATATATATATATTATTTCTTTATGGTGAATGCAAGTAATTAAATTAAAAGATTACATAGTAGCAAAATATAAATCAACAAAACAATATTTTAGCAAAATGCTACAACCTTTTAATTGCTTTAAAAAATATAAATCAACAAGATTCAATATGACACAAGTTACCTTGATATATGATGCGTGAAAATGTTAACTATTGTATCCAAATAAGGTATATCAATAGAAAACCATCCTTTATACCTAGTTTATATAAAAAATATAAATATAAAAAAATATATATATAATATATATATATATATATATATATATATATATATATATATAGATTAAAATTGGCATCTACAATAGACCATCTAACCTCATGGTCATATCCTAATTAATTTTGTTTGTTGAACTTACAGTCATAATCAAACTCTTCTAGTAAATTGAAAAGACTCTCAAGGAAACACATTCATTAGTACATCATATATTTTAACTTGCATATATAGAGACTTTGATAACCCATACCGATAAATTTTAAGCATTGAAATAAACCCCACATAGGATTCTTAAGCCCACAACTATAGATAATGAACTATTATTTCTATAGTAGAATGCAAAAGATAAACTCTTTTTCTAAGGATAATTCATTTTATATTTGAATACCATAAAATAGACCATAATGCATACATTATGATCCATGGATAATCAAGTTTTGATACCTTAGAATTTATCATGAGTTAAAAATAGGAATCATAAGACAAGAATGAAAGAACCCTAAACATATATTTTGTAATCCATACATGCTTACTTATCCATGTTGTAAATGACTTGTCACATCAAATTTAGAACCATGTATAATGCCTTTTGATGAATGGTAGTTTTCAAGATGGTATAAAAAGTTGATCAAGAATACAAGTTAAAATATTATAATAAAAGCACGTAAGACCTTGGAACTCATCGATCATACATTCCATGAGCTTTATTCAAATCATGCTTATGTAAGCACAAGGTATGGTTATAAATCCCTTAGACTACATAATAAAAATTCCTTAGAGTATTTTCTTATCTCTTATTTAGACTTTAGTTATATGTAGACTTTATAGAAAGCCAACAAATAAACTCATGCATTCATTCAAACCTAGAATGAAATACTCTCAAATACACAATTGCAAAATTTAAATACAAATATTTATGGTAGCTATAATTAAAAACCTTAGAAATATTCATATGGTTTTAGGGTTTTTAAGAGAGTCCTCCATCAAACATTTAAGAACTAAGAGATTAAGGTTTTTAGGATTCGTCCACTAAAACTTTTTAAGATTATATATTTTTCATCTATAGGATACCATATTTTGATTCAAACCAAAATGCTTGTTTATAGAAATCAAAGAGACAAGAAACAAAAAATTAAATTAAATTTTACTCATAGAAAATTCCAATAAGTTTTTTGCATTTATTACAATCAAGCATATTAATGAATAGACATAACACAAAATAGGGGTTTTGTAAATGGTATTCAATAAAGAGAAATGTGAATAAATTTAGATACTTTTTTCTAAGTCACAAATCAACAAAGAAAACAAGAAATACAAGCATAACCTACAAAAGTCAATGAAGAATGACAAGACTCAACAAATCTTCCCTTTGCATTCTTAGATTTTTCCTTCTTCATCCAAGCATACCTTTATACAACCATTTCCTCCATAATAAATCCCATGGAAACATACCAAAACTACCCTTCTTTTTCCAAGAGGTTTAAGGTTAGAGACATTTTGTAAAAGTGAGATTATTACCATAAAAGTTCCATACATGACCACCATTGAATATGGAAGAATTCTCTCTCCATATTCACCTTTTATTATTACCCCCAAGAACCCTGATATTCGAAAGCAAAAATGTGGAGACATTAAAAAGATTTGGTTTTTATAAATAACAAGTAGTATTTGGCCCCTTAACCCCAATTAGGGCATATTCTATCATATCCAATTAACTAAAACAAAAATATTTACAATGTAGCACATTTTCCCCTTGCTATCAACACCAAGGATACCCTAAATAATACAAAGGTAGAGTAATATTACATGATTCCATGGTGATGTGGGTTTCCTTAATCCCACATTCCTTCTAATGACATACAATGTGCAATCCTCCTTATCTAACCCACACACAATATTACAAAGGGGTTAAAAGACCATGCCATGGATAACTTAATAAATGGAGGGATACTTTAGTAGTTGTTAAAAAAATATAATAAAATATTGAACCATGCAAAATCATCCCAAATTGCTCATGACACTAAAGAAAACATAATACTATATTAAACTATTTGAATCCAATCAATCCGACATTCATAATATAATGTAATGTAACGTCATATTAATGAAACTGAAATGTAGAGACACTCATAAATGTGGTGTGTAAATTTTATTTTCTTTGTGTATATATGTTGCTAGTAAATATTTGAGACTCTCTCCTCAATGATACCCTCTCTCACTTAGTTAGATAGAGGGTAACCCTATAATACACTCCAACTAGGTAAATGATATTTGGTTTAGTTTTTTATAATTGAATCAACATGTAATAAAAATAAATAATAATATTGGTCAATCATGTATTTTTTATCTAAGTATACTTTACTAAGTCATTAGTTCTAATTCATTAATTATCTCATTTTAAACAAAAATTAAATAATACAATTTTTTCTAAAAATTGGGATGTGACGTAACCCCCTAATTCTATCTAAAATTGATTTCACTATTAAACTCTCCTATAATATATGATATGTGATTCTACATGAGGCATATTATCATCCATCCAACTCTATAAACTAATCCTATCTAAATAATAACTTGGTGTGTAAATTGGATCAAAACCATAGTAATTATCTTTGAATAGATAATGTAGCCCTAGTATATTTATGGTATGGATCACTACCATTAGTAAGAAGTATGGTTTGCATCCATGAGAGGAAAAAAATAGCCACCCCATCACTACTTCAAAATGATCAAAGACTAAGAAAAAACAAGACCTCCAAACACTTTAGACTTCTACATCCAAATTCCATGTTGTACATTTGACTTTTTATAGCATCAAAATATTTGGTAAGTGAATCCTAACTAAGTTTCTTATCCTATACTTCCTATCCCTCAATGTGAGAACTTTGGCATTCTAATATAGAACATAAAAATCCATTCATTGTTAATAGAGAGGTCATTACATAGGGCCCCAAAAGGGTTATCACTTGCAAAAGAACTTTTGTTTTTAGGAGGATATTTGGATATCTCTACCTCAATAGAAATCCTATAATATGTCCTACATGAAGATATAAATAAGATCCTCCTTACTATCTCATTTTTTCTTACCTCTTGATATGGATAAAAGAGCTAAAATAGATAAGGAATGCTTTTTATTATTCTACACCTCTCTCCAAGCTCCCTCCATAATCACCTCTTTATAATCAAAGTCTCTAGGATTCTAAACTGAGTGATCTATACCTTCCCTACACTCCATGAAGTCATGTTTATTGGTCTATTTAAAATGTCTCACCAAAGTTTTTACTTTTCCAAAAGGATTAGAAAATTCTTGTAGTAGGTTGAACAATAAGTAATTGAGTATGTGAAACATTATTACATTCAAGAGAAAAAGTAGACATGAAATTGGGCTACACAATAGAAGGTTGACCAGGATGCATATCAAAATTCAAATGATTTCCCATAAATGGAATAAGGGAATCATGAATTATTAGTAGAATATGATAAGTGACTAGGTAGATTATTATCATAAGAGAAGATCTAAACCTTGGCATATCCTAAGGCTACCCCAAAATATACCCCTTTAAATACCCCACTAGAACCCATCCATTAGAATACCTTTTCAGGGGGAAATCCGAAGCCATATGAACCACTACTCTTACAATAAAAATACATTTGAAAAATTAAGGTACACAAATTTCTATTCACACTCAAAACCTAGACCTACATGGTTAATAACAAGTGGAAGCTTGCCATCCAAGTCCATCTCCATGTAAGCACATTGTGTACTTAGAAGCTCAAGAACATCTCACTCTCATCCTTGCACCAAAGTACTCTTTCAAGATGAGAATAAATATCTTTTAAAAAGTTTTTGAAGTACATATTAAATAAATAAATTCAACCCAAGGTAATTCATCCCTAAAAGTCCCCTCTAGGTAAAATTCAAAAGGCTAGGACTGCATATAACAAACCTTATCATAAATAATTTGTGTGCTAAATTATGGCACAAGTTGTGTTACCTCTTCAAAATTAATCATGCAAGAAACGTATTTTTTCCCTAAATCACACAATTGCTCAACTACCCACCTTATTTTTTGAATTATTATGATCCCATGTATAAAATTAATTTTATATTCAATTGAATTTAATTTTATCAATTACTTCCCTAGGTAGATACTTTATAAGGATTGTAGCTTGATTTGGTGGATTGAGAAATATATTTGTTGCTCTAGCTTTAGCAATATTTGATTGAGCATGAGAAGCTTCATTCTCCACTGCCTTGGTGTCATGCTCAAAAGAAGTTCTTCCTACACCCTCAACAACTCCATTTACTTCTCTTAGACTCTAAAACTTTATATTTGCCTCCCTTGCAGACCCTATTACTATATTTGGAAATTCATTTTGTCATTACCTCATATACAGAAGGATTATCCATATTCTTCCACAAAAAATCTCCGTTAGAGAAAAATAACCATACCCTAGGGGTTTTATCAATTAAAACCCTCATGCCTCATCTCACTGTAGTTTGGTTGGATGGATCACAATGATTACAAACTGAACTAAAAAAACCCTTGATTTGAAGGACTTTCAAAACCTCTTGAAGATCTTGACATAGGGATTATCCCTTCAAGAAAATGTGATACTGAAAGAAAGGTAATATTGACCGGATAAGTAGAGACTAATAGCTGAACAAGGGTAGGAATTGACAACATCACTAGGAAAATGAAGAATATAGGGTTGAAAACATACCCTAAGTTCAAACCATGCTCAGGGAAAGATGTGTTGAATATGCACAGCTCTTATGTTGTAAGAGATTCGTTCACGTCTATTGTGAGGTACTACACAATAATGATGATTTCCAAGGATTGCATGGAGGGCATGAAGAAGTTCTTTATAGAACTATCTCACCTAGTGTATCTTAAGCACATGAACCTGATGTTTCTCTATGGGAAGTTATTCATATGCTCCTTAGGTGTAGTAGTATGAGATTATAATTGGGGTTATAATTAGGATGCTCTATCTACAAAGTTATGGGATAAGGGGATTGTCTACCTAGACATCGAGTAGTTGAGCAATATACTACTCGACGTAGATATCTATGATCACATTTGAGAACTTTGGTCTCTCATGCCTTTACGGCCATAACTAGAACTCATAGACCATGCATGTCATGGGATATATTTTAGTAATTTATTGTTGGAAAAAGGTTATAGGAGGACTTTATTATTCAAAGCTAGTGTTTCAAGATTTTACGTTGGAATTGCAATAAAAAAATATTCAAATTTATCATCACAAAAAGTTTAATGGAATGGTTATTAAAATCATGATTTCTAATTTAATGAATTTTAGTAGTTTCCACTAGAAATTTAAATACTTTATGAATTAATCTACAATCCCAAATATCTTTTTCTATAATTTAGGTAAATAAAGTGAGCCTCAAACTCTATTTTTATCAGTACATTGAGCATGGATTCAATCAGGGATTTATCATGGGTCTAATTATCCTATAGGACTATATATTACCTAAGGATGAAGATCTTATTACAATGAACATGGATGAGTTAAAAGGATTAAAACAAGGTGAAAATGTCAATGGAATTTAAAGAGAATATCATAATAGACAATACCTCATGGTTTACAGTTAATTTTTTACTCTTGTTTTATTTACAGAGGTATTTCTTACTCCTTATTTACTATTATCTTTATATAATTGTTAATGTTGGACAAGATGATATGTGAGAAATGATTTTATAAGATATGATGGTATATACCTTTTGTTTAGCTATGTGTTTATTTATTATTCACATCAAATATATAAGGTGCAATATGTCAAATTAGATAACTAAAAGAATATTTGTGGATTCAACCCTAAATTTTTTCTAAGTTTTAAGTAATAGGAACTAAAAAGTGAGATTATCATCTAGTGTTGAGAATGATATAAAGTTATTGGCAATTCCTTTTTATACACTGGCCCATTTGTACTATGTGTGGTTGTGCCACCTGATGTCATCTTACTTCAACAAATTTAAAAATATAAATAAAAAATGTATAACATAAATCTAACAAAGGTTTGATATAAAAGCTTAATAATAATACATAACAATAAATAAAATATTAAACTACACCAATAAAGACCAGCCATAATGTAATTTGTTAGAATTTTGCTTCATTGGATTTTCGGGTTGGATTCATGGAATCTAGTTGAGTATTTCTTGATATCTTATTGCTAGATCTAAGGGTTGAGGGTGCCTTTCAAAACCCTATGTAATAGATTCAGGGACCCTTTAAAAATCCTTTCTACTATCAATCAAAAAAATAATGTAATTCTTATTAAAATATCCAAACAAAACTAAATTTATAAGAAGAACATCCATTATAATATACAAATTTAAACTTGATTATATTTATATTATTAATATACTATTTGTTATTGTCCTAGTGGGGATATCACAATGATATGGGCTTTGGTTTTTCTTCAGGATGTCCAAGGTTTAAACCACTATGTGGGTGAGTGTGTGATAGGGTGTGTGTATGATTATGTGTTTGATCCCTATTGATAAGCTCAACTCTCCCCCTTATGAGAGGTCATGGTTGGATGGGGATGCTTAAAATTGAGTTTGTCATAGGGGTTTCTCACACTAACTAACTATATATATATATATAATTTATTTCTTTACAATGTTTTAAATAAATGTTAAAAAACCTATAAATATAAAATTATCATAGTTTTACTATTTAAATTATTTTTTTAATTGATTATAAATTAAATTTAAAAATATTATCAACTTATCCAAACAAAATAAATATAAATATATGAGAAGAATGTCCACTATAATATAAAAATATAAATTTGATTATATTTATATTATTAATATTTCATTTATCATTTATTTCTCTACAATGTTTAAAATAAGTTTTGAAAAACTTGTAAATATAAAACTATGACAATCTATCATTTAAATAATTTTTAATTGATTGTAATTCAAATAAAAAATATTATCAACCCAAATAGAGAGGAAGAAAAAGTATGTCATAATATTATTTTTAAGTTTTAATCTCTTTTTTTAAATACTATAATTAGAGAAGATCTATTACCATTATGATATAATGAGGTAAAAGAACATTTGTAGAAAATAATGGCATCTCCCAACCTAATGAATTTAACTTTAAAATATTGTTCTCTTAACCCTAACAAAAAAATAAATTATATTTAGGTTTAACTTGTACACAATGTCAAGCCTTTATAAATTTATACAACCATAGGACTTATCTTGGCTACCTTCCTCAATTAACACAATGTTATTCTATATAAAAAAAATTAAATTATAAAATTTAAATGTCATAGAAATTCAAATCCTTATCTCTTCATAACAAATATTTTCATTTAGGTTGGACTGGAATGCTTGAAGGAAACATAGCAAAGGTTGGAATGTTGGGCAGAAGGCTTAGAAAGTTGAAGGAACAGAAGACTCGGATGCTGGATGCTAGGTGGAAGGCTAGATCGATTGGAGGAACTGCAACAGAAGCTTGGAATGTTGCGTGGAAGGCTAAAAGGGTTGAAAGAACCACAACAAAAGGTTGGAATATTGGGTGGAAGGTTGGATCGACTGAAAGAACCATAGTGAAAGGCTATGATGCTCGATGGAAGGTTGGGCTGGTTGAAGGAACAATAGTGGAAAGCTGGGATGTTGGGTGGAAGGTTGGAACAATTGAAGGAACCGTAGCGAATGGCTGGGATGCTAGGTGGGATGTTGGACTGGCTAAAGGAACTACATCAGAAGGTTGGAATGCTTGTTAGAAGGCTAGAACAGTTGAAGGAATCAAAATGGAAGGTTGAGGGTTGAAGGTTGGATCGACTAAAGAAATTGTAGTGGAAGGTTGTGATGCTAGGTGGATGGTTGAAAGATTTGATGTTGGGCAGAAGGTTGATGTGGTGTTTTTGTCCTATGTGATGTAGAGCTAGGATTGGGTTGTTTCTCCCCTCTCCTTTTGTAGTGGGAGCGAACTTCTTCTTCAGGAAATTATTGGTTATATATTTTCAGGTTCGATCTTGTGTTTGTTGTTGGAAGGTAAAATCTAGATTGGTTTAGAAACATGGTTTTTGGGCTGGACAAGAATTTATAGTTGTTCGATTTTTATCTTGAGTTGAGAAGGGCTGGAGGCTCTTTTTCTATTTTAGGCTCATATTTTTTGTGTTTTGTTGACATGTGCTTTACTGTGATCAACTTCAAGGATTATTTTGTAAATCGAGAGCTTTTCCAGTTCTTGTAGATAAAACATTTCTTTGTTGGATGTTTTCTCAGGCTCATATTGGTTGTGTTCTCGGGGAGAGGTGTTCTGGGAGAGATGGATCTAGAAGAGTGGACCAGGGTTGCAAAGATTTGGGCAAGAATTTTATCAAAATTTCTTGGCTCATTTGGGTGATCTTCCCCATGGCCTTTATGAGTTAGAATTTATTATTTTGAATTTATTTGAATTTTCTAGATACAACTCTTCATTTCCTAGCTTGGGTGAGAATGTGCATTTTAATGTTGAATATAAATTTGCCTTTATGAGTTAGAATTTATTATTTTGAATTTATTTGAATTTTCTGGATACAACTCTTCATTTCCTGGCTTGGGTGAGAATGTGCATTTTAATGTTGAATTTAAATTTTATTTTAGGTCGTTGGGAGAGCTAGATCTCGATATTGTTGAGTTTGGATCCGTTTTTGAGAGATTTGAGTGATATTTTCTCTTTTCAAAACTCCTTGGCTCTTTTATGGGTCCCCCCATGGAAATGTTTTTTCTTATGGGTAGGAATTTGTATTTTGAAAATTGTTTGAATTTCCTAGGTGTATATCTATGTCTGATAGTCTTTGGGAGGAAACAATATTGTACTGTTGATTTTAAATTTTTCTAGGCTAGTGTAGGAAAATTATGAAGGTCAAATTTGATGGTTATGTGGACTCCTAGATTTAGTCAGTGCTCCCAGTTTGTTTAACTGGTAAAATATGTTTGATCATGTTGAATCCTTGGGATCTAACACTATTCTTTTTTCCTAGGTCCTTGTTTGTTGGATCATGGTTCAGCTCTGCTTTTTAATTGCTTTGATAGCCATCTTCTTCGAGCTCTATATTTTTGTAAGTAGATTGGGGTTTCTCTAGTCATTTTCCCTGTTTTGTAAAAGGTTTGGGAAGCTTTCAAAACTCCTTCTTATACCTTATTGAAAAAATCAAATATTTTCATTTATTACTTGCTCAAGAAATTTATAATCTTGATCTATGCCTTTAAATCCTTAGCCTCAATGATAAGCAAAGAAAGTTCATATTCCAAAGAACCCTTTGTGACGCATGTGCATCATACTACCACATATTTAACAAATTGACAATCATATACCCAATCCATCCCCGTAGTGGGTCCCATAAGTGGGAATCTTCATGGGTCCCACAATTCAAGTGAACTTACTTGTAGGACTTTAAATTTTTAAATAGAAGGTTCAATATTCAAATTTAATGGAAAGGAGTTGTACACCATTCTCTTTGTTTTTTTAATAACTAAAATTTGATTGAATAAACAAATATTTAATAAATAATATCTTCAATAAAAAGTATTTTATTTAATCTATAATCTCATAAATATTAAAAATTACTTTACTTGTATGTTTACCTTTACTTATTCATCATCATCATCATCATGGACACTACAATGGCCTAACATAGACCCAAGTTAGTCTCTTTTAACATAGATCCTAGATCCAAGTTCAATTAACAGAAAGGTGGTCCTGGAATGCTTTTCAATAGTTTCAAGAAAAAAAACATAAATAAATATAAACTAATAATAAACCCTAAACTAACAATAAACCCATAATAATAATAATAATAATAATAATAATAATAATAATAATAATAATAACTACTCCTCGCTGAAATTCATAATTTTTGCCAACATTAAGGTTGAGCTCTTTCTATATTTGTAAATAATTTGTAACCCAAAGCTAGAAATGTAAAACGACTACCTAACATCAGACCAACACCAACACCGCCATTGGATGCTCTGTTTCACCGTCTTTAACCCACGTAAGTAGCATAGCCTTTTACCCTTTTTAACACATTCATTTTATAATTAATAAATTTAATTGAAAATTCGACAATGCCCTTATGGAATATTTCTTTAAAAGAAAGTGAAGAACTGGTATCTATTTTAAATGGGGACATAAAAATGTCCATGTTCGTGATATTTGGGAGTTGTTAAGATCCGGTGCATATGATTGTGACTGCTTAGCTGGCACGTTTGTCAGCGCCGCAAGCATGCACATGGGTGGTCCCACCAACGGCTTTTACAGCCTCAATATGCTGTACGATTGGATATTAAATTTTATATAATTAAAAATAATATATGTAAAATTCAATTATGATGATCGCCCCCATTTATAAAAGGACTAGTGACTAGAATCATAGGACTTGATGGGGTTTATTAAAGGTGGGAGGAATAAGTTTGGTAAGGTAGATGGCTTTTAGAAATTCCTTTAATTGCAATGGAATAAGGTAGGGGTCCTCTAGGGAATAAGTTTGGTAAGGTAGATGGCTTTTAGAAATTCCTTTAATTGCAATGGAATAAGGTAGGGGTTCTTTAGTGTTGCCTAGCTATGGAATAAGGTAGGGGTCCTCTAGGGAATATGTGGTTGTATATTTAGTTCTCTATGTTATATATAGAATGAAATGTCTATTATAAGGTAAAGGTATTTTTGGGTTGTTTACCTATGAAAGAAGGTAGGGGTTCCTTTGTGTTGTCTAGCTATAAAATAAGATAGAGTTTGTTTGTGTTGTTTAGCTAAAGAATATGTGTTGGCATATTTAGTTTGATATGTTATATAATTCACATAGACAATGAAATGCCCATCATAAGGTATGAATCCTTTTATGTTGTCTAGCTAGGGAATATGTGTTGGTACATTTAGTTTGGTATGCTATATAATCCACATAGACAATGAAATGTCCACCATAATGTACATGTGTGTTGTCTAGCTAGAGAATATGTGTTGGCACATTTAGTTTGGTATGCTATATAATCCACATAGACAATGAAATACCTATCTTAAGTCACGGGTCCTTTTGTGTTGTCTAGCTAGAGAATATGTGTTGGCACATTTAGTTTGGTATGCTATATAATCCACATAGACAATGAAATGCCCATCATAAGGTAGGGGTCCTTTTGTGTTGTCTAGCTAGGGAATATATGTTGGCACATTTAGTTTGGTATGCTATATAATCCATATAGACAATGAAATACCTATCATAAGGTAGGGGTCCTTTTGTGTTGTCTAGCTAGGGAATATTTGTTGCCACATTTAGTTTGGGATGCTATATAATCCACATAGACAATGAAATGCCCATCATAAAGTATGGGTCCTTTTGTGTTGTCTAGCTAGGGAGTATGTGTTGGCACATTGTGTTTGGTATGCTATAATCCACATAGACAATGAAATGCCTATCATAAGGTAGGGGTTCTTTTGTATTGTCTAGCTAGAGAATATATGTTGGCACATTTAGTTTGGTATGCTATATAATCCACATAGACAATGAAATGCCTATCATAAGGTGGGGGTCCTTTTGTGTTGTCTAGCTAGGGAATATGTGTTGGCACATTTAGTTGGGTATGCTATATAATCCATAGAGACAATGAAATGCCCATCATAAGGTAGGGGTCCTTTTGTGTTGTCTAGCTAGGGAATATGTGTTGGAACATTTAGTTTGGTATGCTATATAATCCACATAGACAATGAAATGTTTATCAATGTCTATTTTTACTGTTAACTTGAGTCCTAGTTGGGTGTTTGGATGGTAGTGAGATTAACTTTGTCAAATACCCTATGCATTTGTCTTGATGGATATGTATTCTATGTAATATGATTTCTTAAAGCCAAAACCCATTAAGGAAATATTATTATTCTGATTTATGATGATGTTAAATATGTATAGAGAACTTGAGATTACAGGGAAGATTTTGCGATGTAAAATATGTATAAGAGATTTTGAGATTACATAGATGATTTTGTAATGTTAAACATGTATACGAGAATTTGAGACTACAAGGAGTATTGTTGAAGGAACTCAAATCCTTGACTTATTTACACAGATTGTCTCTTACTACTTTGTTAAGACCTCATTGTATAAAGGAAGTATTAGAATGGAAGGTCAAGAATTATGAAAAGATATTTGGATGAAAGGATAAGATTTATAGGGCTGAAGATAATATTTCAAAGATTGTATGATTTACATAATAATTGTTGACTTGATGCTGAAAATTCATATAGTGTTGATTGAGGGTTAAACTCTAATAGGTGAAAATGTTTGGTTTACAAAGATTTTTTCAAGGTTCAAATTTTATGTAACATTACCTTAAAAAACTAAAATACTCGATGTAAATCTTACTCAATATATTACCAATCTCAAGTAAAGCTTTACCTCAAAAAATTGTAATACGAGTAACCAGACACAAAGAAAGTTGTTGTCAACAAGCTAGGAATTATCATTAATGTTCCTCTCCATACATGTCATCATTTTATGTGTGCATGTGAGTATCTCCTATGCTAATTGGTGGCATAAGCAACTTTACCAAGAATGACCTTAATGACTTTAGAGACTGTTGCTTATGTGCTTCTGTAAATTTCATTAAGCAACACAACCCTCAAGTTGTCAAAAAAAATTCTAACACTATATTCCTCATTCTCTGATGGATTTCCTCAATACCAAACTATATATATGTGTGTGTGTGTGTGTGTGTGTGTGTGTGTGTGTGTGTGTGTGTATTTATTTATTTAAATCTATCACTCACATTCCACTAGTAATGCTTCAAGGAAGGCATTTCCTATTGACAATCATTCCATATATCTCATATCAATACCCCATATCAAGCACACATCTTAAGCCAAAAATCCCTTCAATATAGATCCTCTTTCCTCATGATAACTTGAACTTGTCATTCAAAGCAATGGTCAAGATCCATCCCCTAGTGAGCATTAACTCTTGAATCAATAGTGGTAGGATTCCTCAACAATGAGGTCCCAAGGGACTTTACTACACATTCTCCTTGTCATCCACTAAAACATCTTGGATGCATATTATAGAAGAGGTCAATTTTTTTATATTTCTTAGGTCCTTAATTGAATTTATAAATATAGATCTCACCATGATGCATTTATACTTACTTCTCCACCACATATATCCCATGCCTTTGAAATTGTTCATGCACCTCAACTTGCTATAACAAGAAAAAGTGTACCATTTACATTAATGATAAAGAATATGTGTTACAAATGATATTTCTTTTACAAATGGCCCTCTCGGGGCTTACAATAGGGTCCCCAAAGTGGAGAAATCCCCTCTTACAACATGCAATATCAATGGTGCTTCAATGGTCTTCCTTGGTCACCTCTAAAGAATGAATGAGTTTTGATTGCTTGGGCAACTCGACCATCCTAGGCTGCATACTCCTACATTGCACTTGCAAATAGCCCACAACAAGCAGTCAATAACATCAAAAGGGCTCACCTCGATTGATCCCAAACCTATGAGGATGCAAAACACAAAAAACCCTACAAAACTTGATTTGAAGATAAATAGAGCATGAAAATATTAAAAACCTCACAAATTTATCTTACTTATCTTGTTGACCTGTATGCTACTAATTTGATGTCTATATCTCACCTCAAAATGTAATCACCTAAGGGGTTGATATTGGGATTGTTGATCCTCAGGGGGCTTGGTTATTGGGTCTACTAATTGTTCGGGGGTAGGCAGTTGGTTTCCTGATGCTCTGATGGAATGTTAGGATACTTTGGTGCCATTCTGATGCAGGTTTGACCTCCTATTTGAGAGTAGCTTCAAGATGAATATGGATATACGCTTTAAAAAACCTTTATTCCATGGTTATTTTATGCACATAAAAGGAGGATGATCACCCTAAGATGCTTGAACACACAAAGGAGCAAAGGGCTGGAACAATTTTGGCAGAGTTTTGGCTAGTGAACTCAAACTTCTTATGCAAATGAAGAAATGAGAGGGGTATTTATAGAAATTTTCAAGGGAGAGGGAGGTGGTGACTAGGAGGTGAGGTGGCATGAGGTGGCAACCATGTGGCAGGTGTGAAGCACAAGAAAAATCTAGATATTTTTTTTTAGAGGAATATGTGCCTTCCAACATTATTGATCTTGATGAGGATAGTCCTCACCCACCCAAGTGTCATAAATAGGCATGGGAAGTGGTGATGGAGCATGGGGATGTGGAGACCTTGGGTGATGTGGAGGAATTTTAAATTCATGAAAATTGCAAGGTGGATTTAAAAAGGATTTGGAAATTTATGATGGATATTTAATAGAGCCTTGACTTGGGATTGGGGAGAATTTTAAATTCATGAAAAATTGTAAAGGAGGATTTGGAAGGACTTGGGGATTTATTAGAAGCATTTATAAAGGGATTTGGTGGGTATTTTGAGGGTTGATTAAGATTATTGGGGATTTGATTTGGGATTTGGTAATTTATTGTGGATTTTATTTGAGATTATACTAGGGATTAGAAAATTATTAGGGCTTTGTTAGAGGGGTTGATTAAATATTAGGGATTAATTGTGGGTTTGGAAATTTTTTAGGATTATTTGGGGATTTAATAGGAAATTTAGGGGATTTAGTTGGATTTGGAAGAATATTTTAAGATTTGGGAAATTTTAGGGATTTTATTGGCATTGTTTAGGATTTTGGGGATTTTATTGGGGATTTTGGAAATTTAAGGGATTTAGAGGGATTTTTAGAGGATATAAAGAAGAATTAGGAGAATTTAGAAGGATTTTGGGAAATTTAGGAATTTATGGGAATTATTTATGATTTTGAGAATTTTGGTGAATTATGGGGATTTTGGGAGGTGTTTTGGAAATTTGTAAAATTAACCAAAATTTGAGTTTTTGGGGGATCACAAAATGACATGTTTTTGGTGTCTACATTTACCCATTTTTGTATCATGTTGCATGTGAGAACAATGTTGTGCAAAAACATATGACACCTATTGTTGGATTGATGATGGATGATGATGAATGGATGACCATGGCTTTCAGCACACCACAACGATAACTTGAGGAAGTAGATCCAAGATTACCTTAAATCAAAAGCAATGTAGGATGCCCTAATTATGGAATGGAAAAATATCCTTGAAAATTTACCTTCGGTAGATTGATGAGATCATTTGATGTGGTAAGTTGACCAACCATTGGTAGGTATCCTCATGACACTTTGATCTATTTGTCAAAGTGTGATGGGTGAGTAGCCATATAGTCACAGGCATGGGATATACCAAATTGATTAAACTAGATTTTTAATTAAGGAGAGAAGTTCTAATATTTGCTCTAGCAGAAGGGATTTAATGATAGCCTTAGGCAAATATTCTTGGACCTATGCAACTCTAGAATTGAGTGTTTGGGTATTGGATTGATTTGGGATAAAATTTTATGGATATTTTCTACCCCCTTAAGCGATGAGTTGATGGAGGAAGAAATAGATGACAATGATGAATCGCTTGACAAAACAAAGTGGGATGGGCAATGGAAGAATGGATTTGAGATGGTCAAAGAGTGAAACTTGGCATGAAAAGAGAGAAAAAATGCGGTTTTTTTTTTTTGGAAAGAAGCCTTAATCTAGGAAAGTATGAACATACATAAAAGTAAATCTATTCTAGGAAAGCAATAAAATACAAGAAAATAAATTTAAATTATGAAAGTGATAAAATGCATGAAAGTGAGTCTAATATATGAAAGCATCTAAATACGAAGAAATGAACTCTAAGCTAGGAAAGCATGTAAAGACATGAAACAAAATCTAAACTAGGAAATCAATAAATAAGAAAGTGATTGATGGGTAAGGTAACATATGTTGGATACTTCCAAATTGATTATGATTGATGATTAAGTGGTAAGGATGCATACGCACCTGGAACTACTGTGATTGATGGGGAAGGTGACATACCTTCAACACCCCCAAATTGATTGATGAGTGACAATTATGTTGGAATTTTTAGGCTTAAATAATAAAATATGAGAAATAAATAAATGCAAAAATAAAACACAGAATAATAAAGCAATACATGAGACACAGATTTATGTGGTTCACCCAATGTGGGATACATCCACGGAGAAAATAACCAGGTCTTATTATTCCATCCAAAAAATCTCGAAGGGATACAACCTATAACAAATCCACCTTACTTCCTCTTCGATCTCACAATTACAGTCTCTCTTCCTTCTTCACTTTCTTCACACCCTTCACACTACAATATTAACATCATCTTATAAAATGAGGGTTACAATTTTAGGGCAAATCATTAAGACCCCAAAATAAAAAAGGAATTTTTATTTTCAGTAAATTATCTTTTCTGTCACAATTTGCCATTTTTAGTAATTACTATTTTCGAAAAATTATTTTTCATCAAAACAATTTCCGTTTTGAGTAATTACTATTTTCGGAAAAAATATTTCATCAAAAAAATTTTGTTTTTAGTAATTTCTATTTTTGAAAAATTATATTTCGTCAAAAATTTCTGAAAATAGTAATTCACAAAAAAACTTGGATTAACATGCAATTTGACACACAATTACATAACATCCATATCCTTTCGTAGAGTGAGTCCAAACACGACTAAAACATGACCTCCAAATTAGAATCAACCTCCACAACCAACAATATCCACTTGGAGACTGATTATAGTAACTCCATCACTACTGCACCTGCTGGACTATGCTTCAACTTTGGACTTAGAAATTTTCTCACCTTTTGCTGTTATGTTTGAAAACCAACTGAAACTAAGCAAGAACTCAATTTCTCCCTAGTTAATACCTTTGTGAACAAATCTGCAGGATTTTGGCTAGTGTGTATCTTCTTCAGTTTTAACTGTCCATCTTCCAACATTGAGAGTATGAAATGGTACTTGGTCTATATATGTTTAGTCCTGGAATGAAATGCTGAATTCTTGGCAAGATGAATGACTCTCTGACTATCACTATATAGTATGCTATTCTCCTGCTTCTTTCCCAACTCCTTCATAAACCTTTGTAACCAAATCATCTCCTTACTAACCTCTGTAACAACAACATACTGTACTTCCATTGTTGAAAGTGCAACAACCTTATGTAATTTTGAAATCCAACTTACTGCAGTTCCACCTATAGTAAAAATATACCCTGTGGTACTCCTCCTACTGTCTATATCACCTACCATATCTGAATCAACATATCCTTGTAAATTAGTGTTAGAACCTCCAAATAAAAATACCTAAGTGATAGTACCTCTCAAATACCTAAGAATCCACTTCACTGCCTCCCAATATTATTTTCCTAGATTGTTCATAAACCTGATCACAACTCCCACTGCATGTGCAATATCTGGTCTTGTGCACACCATCACATACATCAAATTGCCAACTACTAATGGATAAGGAACCTTGGACATATAGTCAATCTCCTCGTGTGTTTTAGGACAAATATCTTTGGTCAGTTTGAAATGATTGACCAAAGATGTACTAACAGGTTTTGCATCTTGCATATTAAATCTTTCCAACACCTTCTCAATGTACTCACCCTGAGATAATGTTAAT
Source organism: Wollemia nobilis (assembly GCA_028583015.1). NCBI lineage: Eukaryota > Viridiplantae > Streptophyta > Pinopsida > Araucariales > Araucariaceae > Wollemia > Wollemia nobilis. The sequence goes on from JAQPPZ010005490.1 coordinate 41,958, forward strand.
TTATGATTTTTCTCTCTTGTTATTCTCATACCAAGAATTTTCTTTGAAGCACCCAAATCCTTTGTTGCAAATGACTCTACCAATTTTCTTTTGAGCACAATTATATCCTACATGTTAGATCTTGTAATAAGCATGTCATCTACATACAATAATAGGATAATATAGTTACCATTATCCAATCTCTTAAAATAAACATAGTGGTCAGAATAACATCTACTATAACCTTGTTATGACATAAACCTATAAAATTTCATATACCACTACCTTGGAGCTTACTTCAGGCCATACAAGCTCTTTTTCACCCTGCATACTAATTCCTCCTTCCATTTGACATCATACCCTTGTGGTTGCTATATATAAATATCTTCCTCCAAATTCACATGGAGAAAAGTTGTTTTTACATCTAACTGTTCAAGATGCAAATCCTCTACAACCATTAGGCTTAAAATAGTTCTAATTGAAGTCATTTTAAAAATAGAAGAAAATTTTCATCATAATCAATACCTTTCTTTTGTGCAAACCCATTTACAATCAGTATATCCTTATACCTCTATTTACCTCCATATTCTTCTTTCACCTTGTATACCCATTTACTCTGCAATGCTGTTTTTCCTACAAGCAACCGAACCAGATCCCAAGTCTGATTGTGTACCAAGGAGTCCATATCCTCTTTCATGCCTTGCTCCCACTTCTTCCTGGTTTCTACCTACATCGATTATGCATATGTTTCTGGTTCACCAGAGTTAGACAATAATACATAATATAATGAAGGAGAGTAACGATCAGGAGGTCTACTTATCCTGATAGATTTTCTAACAACACTTGTAGAAGTTTGAGGTGCTTGTTGTTGTTGTTGATTTTCTAGCACCTTTGGAGTTTCAATTTCATCAAGCAATGTGTATTTTGTGTTTACCTTTTCCTTTTTATTTTGCTACAAGTGGTATTTATACATGACTTTCTCATTGAATACCACATCTCTAATCCTAATGATTTTGTGATTTTCATAATCCAAAAAATGATAACCAAAATTATTAACTCCATATCTAATGAAAGTGCACTTCTTGGATTTTACCTCAAGTTTAGTTCTATTTTATTTATCAATATGCACGAATGCTTCACAACCGAAAGTCTTCAAAAATGAGTAGTTAATAGGCTTACCTGTCCCTACCTCTTCTAAAATCCCATTATTTAGGGAACTTGAAGACCCTCTGTTTATTAAATAAACTACAATATCCACAACATATGTTCAAAACTATAAGGACAATCTTGCTTGTAATCTCATACACCTAGCACGTTCCATAATAGTCATGTTCATCCTTTCTAACACACAATTTCTTGTGGAGTTCCTAGTACTGTATTCACTCTACAAATCCTATGGTATGAATAGTAACTGTTAAACTCTTTGCTATAGTACTCACCTCCATTATCTAATCTAAGATACTTCAACTTATTTCTTGTTTCATTCTTAACTAAAGCTTTCCATTTCTTAAAAGTATCAAAGACATCTGATTTCTTTTGAATACAATAAACCTAAGTTTTTCTAGTTGCATCATCAATAAACATAACATAATAATAAGAGCCACCAAGAGATGATACTTGAGCTAGTCCTCATACGTCTGTATGCACAAGCTCTAGCTTTTCACTCTTATTTTTTTTTCCAACTTTGAGAAATCAAACTCTTTTCTATTTTCCATAAATGTAGTGCTCATAAAAGGCCAAATCAACCTGCTTCAAAACTGGTAACAAATTTCTTGAGCAAAGAGTTTGCATCCCCTTCTCACTCATGTACCAAAGCCTATGATGCCGTAAAACCGTATTTTCTCCCGTAGAAGCTAAAGCAATAGAAAGATTAGTATTACTAGTACATACATACAATGTACCTTCCTTCTTTCCTTTTGCTAATAATAGTGATCCTTTAGCAACCTTCCACTAATTTTATAAGAATGTAACTATATAT
>JAQPPZ010005493.1:0-44716 GCA_028583015.1 Wollemia nobilis
ATAGATTAGTGGTACAACTAGAAAAATAGAATTCAATGTGGTGGGTGTACTTAAAAAAAATCACATACAATTAGCCTCAAATCCTAGGATTCAAAAATATATTGATATACATGTAGAAATCCCGAATAGATATGGAATGCTCTTAAGTAGAGATTGGTCAAGGAATTTAAATGGATACATGGCCATCAACTTTTCTCACATGTGGTTGCATTGGTGGGTAATTGCAATAAAACTAGATTAGAAAGAGAGCCTAGAATCAAAGAACTCATTACTAAATATAATAATACTAACGAGGTTCTCTACAATGAATCTGAATTAGGGGTTTACACCCTTGAAAATAAAAAAGACATAAATAAAGTTGAAACCAAAGCATCAACCAGTAAGCCAAATAATGATGAAATTTTAGATTGGATTCTCAAATTTTGTGGATCTAGGTCTATACAAGGCAATAGAGCAGATGTTGAATCAATCAACCCTAAAATAAAATCTCACCTAGCATCCTATAGATTGTAATTTCCCTGTACATGCAATACTGCAGAATATGAAGCATTGATATATAGACTAAAATTTGCTTTAAGAAAAAATGTTAAGTGCTTAAAAGTGTTAGGAGACTCTTAGTTGGTAGTGAAAAAAGTCAATGGGCAATATACTTGTCATGATAAAATATTAATTCATTATATAAATTGAGTGAGAGATCTAATTGATGAGTTCCATGCTTTCAACATTGAATTAATTCCAAGGAAAAATAACAGAGTTGCAGACTCCTTGGTAGTATCGGTAAGTATATTGACACCTATAATTAATAAAAAGATTCAAGAAATTTTCTATAGAATTAGTAGTTTGTCCTTTTATACCCGGTAATGTGAAAAATCTTCAAGTATTTGAAAGTGACAGGCAAATTTTTAATTTTGTGACTAATTCTGGTATTTTTGAAAATCAGGTCATAAATGAGGATGAAAGAATAGAAGAAGAAGATCATAAGGTAACCTTGAAAACAAACTCACTCCCTAAAGGTATGATTTATCTTAAAAAATTATTTGATATTGGTTATAAAAGTAAGAAATGTAATGAAATTGTATTTCAAAATGGTGTAGGTAACACTACGAATATAGAGACTAGTGAAGCACCATAAAATTTCCTAATAGGAAAGGCTTGCACTAATCAAGAAAAATAAGAAATCATACAAGCTCTGAAATACTATAAATATATCATATCTTGAAGCTATGAATATTTAAAAACTTATGACCAATCTGTCATCACTCACACCATCCCTTTAAAGCCATATGCAAAACCATTTAGACAAAATAAAGGCCTGTAAGTCCATTGGTAGAGCCTCTTATTCAAGGAAGTTAAAAATATCCTAGATACAAAAATCATTTTTACCATTAGACACTCCACTTGGGTAGCTAATATAGTACATTTTAGAAGAAAAATGGAGAAATTTGATTATGCATTGACTTTAGGAATATGAATAAGGCTTCATAGTAGGATAATTACCCTCTTCCCTCCATAGATAATATTTTTTAGATGGTGAATGGATAAAAAATTATGTATTTTATCCTTGTGAGTGTGGTCTATCGGCAAGGATGCCACTTGCATTATTGGTGATGTGACCCGGGTTCAATCCCCATGGTTGATGTGTATAAGAAGTATTACTCAAAAAAAAATGTTGTCTTTCTTGGATGGATATTTTGGATACAATCAAATCATGATAGATCCCAAAGATATAATGAAAACAACGTTCACCACCAAATGGGACATAATTACCTATAGGATAATACCTTTTGGACTAATTAATGCAGGTGCTACTTTCTAGAGAGCAATGGATTATGCTTTCAAAGGTCTAATTAGCAAGTGCATAGTGGCATATGTGGATGATATCATAGTGTTTTCCAAGAAACGTGTGAATCATGATCTCATGAAATTATTCTAAAGATGTAGAGAGCATGGTATTTCATTAAACCCAAATAAATGCATTTTTGGAGTAACTTAAGGAAAGCTTTTAGGTCATGTTATTTCTAAATATGGCATATTAATTGACCCTGAAAGAGTAAAAGCAATCTAGAACATTCCTCTCCTAGGCAGTAAGAAATAATTAAGATCATTCTTTGGAAAAATTAACTTTGTTAGAAAAATTGTCTCGGGATTTATAGAGATAGTTAGACCATTGAATGACATGCTCAAGAAAGATGCTAAAATCACTTGGATTCTAAAGTCTAAGCTACATTTTAGGGATTTAAGGATGCTATATCCAATGCTCCATTTCTAGTGAGTCCATATTACATAAAACCATTTATCTCTACTCATTTGTTTCCTAACATTCAATCGCAAGTGTCTTAACACAAAAGAGTGAGAATAATGAATAAATCCAATAGCCTTCATGAGCTCCCCATTAAAATATGCTAAATTGAAATATATTATTATATACAAATAGGCATATGCTCTAGTAAAGGCAATGAAAAATTCAAGGATTATAATCTACATAGTAGGATATTTGTAGTTGTGCTAGACCCAACTGTCAAAACCATGTTAATGCAAAATAAATTGGGAGAAAGAAGAGGTAAGTGGATGTCAATTTTACAAGATTTTGACCTAGAAATCCAGCCTATGAAACTAGTTAGAGGTCAAGAGTTAAAAAAAATGTTATCATAAATTGATCCTAAAATTCTTTGTCAACAATGTACTATGGATAGTATAACAACTAATGAGTGGTACTAAGACATTGTGTATTACTTGTTGAATAATAAATGTCCAAACCACTTAAATGCTACTCAAATAAGAGCATTACATTTAAAAAGTGCTATCTTCATGATCAAACCAAATGCTCTATATAGAAGAAACCATGAAGATATCTACCTTAGATGCCTAAACAAAAATGAGACTACTTAGGTCCTTCATGAATTTCATGGAACATATGGGACTGGACATGGTTCAGCCAATGCTACTGCACATCAAATTCTAAGAGCTAGTTATTATTGAACTCATATATTTAAGGATGCTCATACCCATGTCCTATCCTATCACACCTACCAAGTTTTTGCACATAGAGATGTTGGCAATTTGAGTTGTTTTATGTTTTCATTGATGTCACATGAATCATTGATGTCATATGGATCACATTGAGTTTTGATGGGCAAGTGATATTTTGGAAAGCATGGATAAATTCAATATTTTTGTAAAAACCAAGGCAAGAAAAATAAAAGGTTTTATTTAAAACCATGGATGGCAGATTTGAAATGGGTTTTCTTAAAATCCAAGTTGGCCTTTTGTTTCATCGAAAAACATGCCCTGGTGATGGATATATTTAATTTTAAATATTTAGTTTAAATTTGAAAATTAAAATTAAAGTTAGCGTCGACGTCTAAATAAAGAGGTAAAATCAATAATGCATCGACGTCATCGAAAATGAGGAGAAGACTATATAAAGGGGGATCCTAAGGTTCATTTGAAATTCATCCTTGATCATGTTAATCATTGGCTAAGCATCCAAAGAGAGCTCGTGCGAAAATTGTTTTTAAAAGGGATACAACAAATAAATCCAAGGTTGGTAAAAATCCCAAGACATTGTGGGCAGAGTGGCGCATTGGCACTTGGATTTTTGTTAAGGTGTGTGGCAGCACTTTACGTCAAGGTTCGAATCTCCTTGAATGCATTCGAAGGCATTGGAAGGAAAGCGCTTGAAGCACTTTTGGTTTGCATGGAAGGAAGGACTTAAGGCACGTCATACATTTTCCTTTCGAATGAGAGGATAGATCGTGTGGCAACCTTAGCCGCGGCTAAGGCGCTCGTGGTGTGTGCAAGTTGGGGGTTCAAATACCTTTGAGGAGGTAATTACGTTTTGCTCTAATTCATTTCATTGATGCCCTAGGATAGTAGTTATAAGGTGGTTAAGGAATAATTAAAGTTTTAATTAAACTTTATTTTTATAAGGGTTGTGATTATTATTTCAGAGGAGATGAGTTGTTGATTTAAATTTGATATTCATGAAATTGAAAATTAATATTTAGGAGAAATAAGGAGTTGTTATAAAATATTTTTGAGAGCCTTATTGATTATTATTTTTTATAAGGGTTTTTATTAAAAAGGATTTTTGTGGATGTGTTTATTAAGTTGGAGTAAAAAGGTGTAAATTGAGTTATGCTTATCTTGTGATTATTATTTGAAGTCCACTAACCCTTATTGAGATTGGAAAGGAAAGTTGTGTTTAGTGTGGAATATTTTGTGGACAAATTCTTGCCATAAAAAAGGTATGGGCACATTCTCCTATTGATTGTTTATGGTGGTTGATTTTTGAAATATCATTGGAGTGAAAAGGATTGATTGTGGTTTCCTTTTCGAAAGTGGTTGGTTGAATGCTTCAAGGTTTTCTGGTTTGAGAGTTGTTTTTAAACCTTTTTTTATAACCATAGTTTTTGAAGCCCATTGGTTGTTAAATAACTTGAAAAGAACATGAGTATCATTGTTATGTGAGATTTGTGGTTGAGCATTGTTGGAAACATTTGATTTGGTTGATACATGCTTGGACTAGGGTTTTTGTGAGAAAGAGTAGTCCCTTGTGGTGATTGGTTGAGTTGAGTTGATTGAGCATAGTCAAGTGATTGTGTGAGGTGATTGGTCAAGTTCCATGAAACAAACTATTCCATAATTCTAATTTGAGTTGAGAGTGAGATTAGAACATATTGAGTCTCTAACAATTATCTTTATGCTTCTATGAGTTGACTTGAGTTGATTTGAGATTGATTTGAGTTGAGTTGAGTTGAGAGTGAGATTAGAACATATTGCGTCTCTAACAATTCTCTTTATTCTTCTATGAGTTGACTTGAGTTGAGTTGAGATTGATTTGAGTTGAGTTGAGTTGAAGATTGAGCTTAGAATATAATTAATCTCTAACAATTCTCTTTATGCTTCTATGAGTTGATTTGAGTTGAGTTGAGTTGAGATCATTGTGGATCATTGTTGTCATCCATTGAAGAGTACATTGCCATTCATTTTTGAGTTCATCTTTGAGATTTGCCTTGATAGATTTATGGATGAGATTTGAGTACTACTTGAGCATGATTGATTGAACCTTTGAGAGGTATTTGTGGACAACTTTGTGGACGGTTTTGGGACAAATTTTTGGATAGTTTTGGGACAAATTTTTGGACAATTTTGGATAGCTTTGTGGACAACTATGTGTGAGCTTGTTATCAAGTTTTGGACAAGGTTTGTGTGAGCTTTTTATTCAAATTTGGAAAAGTTCTGTGTGAGCTTGTTATTCAATTTTGGACAAGTTCTGTGTGAGCTTGTTATTCAGATTTGGACAAGTTCTATGTGAACTTGTTATTGCCTAGCCTTGAGAAGATCAAAGAAATCATTGTATTGGATAAGGATCCTTATTTCTATGTGAATATTATAAGGAAATTATCTGGTGGAGTACCCCACATTGGGGGAACCACATTAAATCTTGTGTCTCAATTGTGTGTGGTGACTTGTGCTGTTGCTTACTACTACTATCTGAGTTATTAATGCACACTAATATATTTGGTTATTACAATTAAGGACATTAATTGATATTTATTTGGAAAGAAAGTAAAAAGTGGTCTTATACTATTCACCCCCCCTCTCAGTATAAGCTTGTGTTCTTCAAGAGAAAGAAATGCTTCTATGCTATTATAGTCTGTATTTGAGGCTATACCCTTTACCCAATGGGAATTGGACTTTATAGGAGTCATCAATCCTAATTATTTAGCCTATCACAAATACATTGTGACTGCAACAAATTATTACACTCAGTAAATAGAAGCTTTACCTACCAAAAACTGCACCACATATTTTGTTATTCAGTTCATGGAAGAACATATTGTTACTATATTTGGGATGCCTTATTCCATATTTTGTGACAATGATCAACTTTTACCTCAATTCAGTTTGTATAATTGGCTTATTATAACAAGGTAACTCTAAAGTTCTCTTCTAATTATTACCCATAGGGTGGTACATTTACATGAACGAAATGATGTAATATACTTTAACAAGTGTTCCTTAAAATTATTTGGTAGTCACCTCCTCACAACTATCCAAATCATGGAAAGATACCTAAATAATTATATTCACAAGTACCCTCACATGAAGATAAATAAACCACATAAAATTTACCATCTCTATCTAAGCATATTATATTCCTTTACTTTAATATTTTATAAAACCATTACAATGGATAAATATCATTAACTAGATCATTATTAAACTAAATATAAACCATTCCATCATATAAGCAAGACATGATTTCATTCATATTTCATATTAGCAAAAGACAATGTATATTTCACATTAATAACCTTCCATTAAAGAGCATACAATAAACTAAAGAAAAAGATGCAAGATTCAAAGATAACACCACACTTATCCTAGAAAATCCACAATGGGGAAAAACCCAACCTCAAATATATCCATTCATTATATTAGCATAATATTCTCCAATACAATCAATTTAAGGAATATCTACAATTATATTTTCCAAAAGCATATATATGTTATGATAGAATTTCCACAATTCTTATGTTACGAAATAAACACCATTATTTCCAATACATCACATAAGAATTTCCATAATTTTTAATGTTACAAAAGAAACACCATTCTTTCCATATATATTCAGTAACAACCTATTTTTACCAAACAAGGTATCATGTTTTCAACAATCCTATAGTAAAAAATAAATATCAAGAAGGGACCTTGTAATCCCTTCCACATTCATATGATGTTGTATAAATCATATTGTATAAAATAAGTTTCAATAAGGGATCCTATAATCTCTTCAAGAATGAAATTCACATTCATTACTTTCCAAAGATTGTTTAATAAAAATCCTAGAACTTCCACAGTTCTATAATAATCTCCACCTTCATATCATCATCTTAGAACTTCCACAGTTATATAATTAGTTTAGAACTTCTATAGTTCTATCATAACTTAGGACTTGCACAATCCTATTATTAGTTTAGAACTTCCACTGTTCTAAACTATGAATGACTACAACCATTCAATAAGCTAAGTATTATCTCTAAATTATATTTACAATCAAGCCATGATCTATTTTAAAAATCCTATCAAAAGTTCCCCAAAATTTGACCTATGGATCCATTCAATTTTTCCATAAAATGTTTTACAAATCCTACATTTTTTCTACTGATTTGCATAACAATTTTTCCTAATATTCAATTTCTCCATGAAATAATACTATAGTTTATCCACAATTTCTCCATAAAATTTTGCTATAGTTCCCTACAATTTCTCCACAAAAGTTTACTATAGTTCATCTACAATTTCTCCACAAAATTGTACTATAGATCCCTACACTTCTCCATAATATTGTACTATAGTTCATCTACAATTTCTCCATGAAATTATCCTATAGTTCCTCTACAATTATTCCATAAATTTGTTCTATAATGCTATCAAATTTTCCATCAAAATTTAATTTTTAAGGATGCATTCAAATATGAAAAGGGATATTAATCCACTTAATCTCTTTGCAAATATAATAAGGGAGATTAATCCATTTAATCTCAAATTATTCCTAAAGAAGAGACTGGTCTATTTAATATCTAATTGCTACAAAAAGAGAAGATGATTTAATATAAAATTAATTCAAAAGAATATACTAGTCCTTTTAATCTCTAATTAGTCCATAAGGAAGATTAACCCATTTAGTCTCAAATTATTTCAAAATAAAAGATTAACCTATTTAATATCTAATTTATCCGAAAAGGGTTACTCCAAAAATATTATTCCAAAAGGGTTATTCCAAAAAGAGGGTTTATTAGAAGGTCAAACTAACCACTAAACCTCATCAAAAAATAAATTTCAAACCTTAGAAAGTCAAACATCCACCATAACCTAGAAATTGGTGCCCTATACTCCTAAGTTAGATTGACCACCATATTATGGTCATGAGAATAGAGGAGGATTCCTATATATAAACCACTCATAATCGCCTACACCATCGATGTGGGATAAATCCTCACAAGAAGAATAAAAAGGGCTCTTCATTCGTGTGGGTTCAAATAACACAAAATCAACCAAATACCATGTGTCATCATCGAATTTACAAAATAGTCTAAAATAGTTTGAATTTCAAGGTAAGTGCACCACCAACCAGTGCTAGCCCGACCACCAAGTGGTTAGGTCGTTGACCACCACTTGGTGGTTAAAGACATATGGGATATTTTCTCCATTTAAAGGCCTTAAAGCCTTGAGCATATCCCATGTGGGATATTTATTGGGGAGGACTTTAAAAATCTTCCACTTGGGTGGTCGAGCATGAGCTACGACACCCTGGTCACTAAGGGGCTGATTCACAAGGGCTTGAAACCCCAACAAGTAAATCTAAAACCTCTAAACAAGCTCTCCAAACATCTTATCAATTACATCAAAATGTTGTGTAATTATCATGAAATATTCTAACATTAACATGAACATTCATATGATATAGCACAGGTAGTTTTGCTTGACTATAACAGGGCAAGGATTTATGCCTAACTCAAACAATTTTATAGTTATCTCCATACCATTAAAAGCAAACAATGTTATCAACTATATTAGCTTTGATATCTGTAATGTTTCAGAAAAAATTATACTGTGATTTGATAGGATTACAACATAATATTTCACCCTTAAACCAGTGTAACAAGACGGCCAATGCATGACTCATCCAAGGCATGAAATATCTCTAAAGGGAGTTCAAGCATAATACTCAGGTAGGCCAAGTACAAGCTCTTTTCCAGGGGTTAATTAAAGCCTATGAATCACAAGCCATATTAATATATTGATCAACCATTAAGGGTTTTGAATCGAAGCACTAAAAGAGAGAATAAAACAACAAATCCTTATTCTTTGATCTTGCATTAAATCAAACACTAGAAAGCAAGAGTAAATCATGATTGAAAGTAATTTTATTGAGAACAATCTACTTGAATTATTCAATTCATCAAGAGGAATTTAATGCAAAATCATGGAAACCCCTAACCTCATCATCCTAATAGGACTGGTCTTCTTATGCTCTTCAATATTCTTTTCCTTTCTTGTCTACAAGTCCTCCTCCTTCTCTTGAAGTTGCCTACCTCCTAGTGCTAGTTTTTTCTAAAACCTAAGCCCATTTTTATAAAATGTTTTCCTCCCTTTCCAAGACATCAAGTGGCTCTTACTTTATTAAAATAAATATGCCACTATAATCCATTCATTCTCCTCCTTCAATTTGGAGGTGTCCAAGTCTACTAATCAATACTAATTTGGCCTCTTTGCTAAATTTAAAAGGACTACTATTGAAATAGTAAGATGCCTTAATTTAATCAATTTTAAATTGCTATTAGCAAGGATGGCAATCCTCCCCCATTCATTTGGAAGGTGTCCAAATCCATTAGTCATTCTCTAATTTTGGCTCCTTTGCTAAATTTAAAAGGATTACTATTGAAATAGTAAGATGACATAATTAAATCAATATTAAATTCCCATTAGCAAAGATGCAAATCCTCCTCCCTTCATTTGGAGGAGGGGTCAATTTGGAAAATATTATTTTATTCCAAGAGGAAGATGTTATTTCTCATCCCTTGGTTTGGAATGGGTCTTTGTCACCCAATTCCAATTCAATTTACTATTTTACAAAATAGCCTAAATAATCAAATCATATAACTAAAGCTAATCACAATTAATTACTTAAAATTGTAATTAATATTAAATCATCATTAAGACTTATAGGATCTTCATCCATATTTTCCTCTTTCACATCCTTAGTGATGAATCTCTCATCCACTCTATCCGAATGATTCCTATTCCTGCAACCATACAGACTAATGTCGACTATCAACAATACCATTTTAATAAATAAACCAATCATATATTGGAAATAATTAACATAATGCCATTTAGTCTATATTCAAAATAAAATAACAATTCATAAGTCCATTATATGGAAAAATATTGCCAAGGGAGGGTCATGACATACTACCCCTCTTAAAATAAATATAGTCCTTTGTGTTTTCCTGCAATACAAAGCATATATGAACATAGGTTTTCATAACCTCATTTTTCCACAAGTGGCACATTGTTCAACATTGTTTTATTTTATTTTCATGATATAAAATCATATTTCCATAACAGTTTAGACACAACAAGTCTAAATGCAACTAGGTTTATAAAAATCTCTCACAAAGGAGTTTCAACCTATGACTTGATGGCCTTTATCATGTGTTATCCTCATAGAAATAGGTGTCATCAATGAAAAAAATATGTCATAAATCTCACTTCAGGATATCCATATATCTTAAAATTCTTTTTGGAAAAAATATTTTCCACTACTAGTGCACTATCCTTGATATCCCCTGGTATATGTCCTTAGTCAACTTATTGACTATTAATTGAATTATGTTATATTCATATTTCAAGAGGCACAAATACCAAGTGAGGTCCTCAAAAGAGTCTAAGGTACACCACTTAAGACCTACCTTCCACTTGATGGAGGAAAAGACCTGAACATAAGCAGTCTCCAAGTCCTTGTTTTTTCAAAGTATATATATATATATCAACAAATCTATTAGTAATAGCAAAATTATTACCAAGGATATACTATGTTTAATGAAATATTTCTCTAAAAATAAAATCACAGAGTATTGCACATAGCAAATTAGATCATAATACCATTGTTTAATCATTTCTAAATATCTTTGCCATGAAAATGTACTACATTCACCCAACTATGATAAATAGTTTATGGTATGGAGTAGTTAATGACTGTGATGAAGCCAAAATCAATGATCGAGCTTCAAATTTAGAACTAGTATATTTGTTAATACTTATGTAGATCTTCTCTCAACTGTTTATCTTCACAAGATCCCCTACGATCTATTCTTATCACATATGCATTTAACCATTGAATATTTTCACATTGGTTCACATATACGGATATTAATAATACCACATGCACTACATTGTGGTATAAACCATTGCTTAAATAGCACACAACACATTATTAAACTTGACCACCACTGGATGGTCGTGTGACATATTGCTATGATCTATATACGATGATGTTTTGTGGCATTCCAACCATGGTAAAGGTTCTATTCACCTCTATCTCTGGGGTATATTTTAAGATATAGCAACCAATGACCAAGGGTTCACCTAGCTCCTTACTCTAGCCAAAGAAGATAAATAAATAATTTTAACATGGATCAATAAGATAAATAAAATAAAACATTCTTTTATTGTTCTGCCTACCCTTGTAGTCTCTATTGGATTTTTTTCTAAAGTTATCCTATCAAGGTCTAACTTTAGCTTCATCTTGACTAGCCAAACATGAATTCTAAGATGATATTCTTCTTAACCATCTGTTGATAGTATCAAGGGTCATACTCATACCACATAAGGTGTAGTTCCATGAATATTATCATCCACTTATAAATTTATAACTACACTTTACTCCATGTAAGGTGTCATTTCAAGAATATTATCATACAATGATAATATCCATGACTACACTTACTCCACGTAAGGTGTCATTCCAAATTATTGAGCAAAATAATCAATGATATTCTTCTTCATAACTTCATAGAAGAAGTTTTTTTTACTTTGATTCATATTTAACCCCTTTAATATGAGTAAAATAAGAATAACTATACACTTCCCGCATAATCCATCTCCTCTAATTCTCAATTTTGGGTATAATTATCCGATTTTTAAGAAATAATATTTTGTACTTTTGTTGAAATTTCTTTTTCTTTCTAGGATTTCTTCCCATTAAGTTATTTGGATTCACTTAGATGCATCTCATATTTATTCTTCTTTCATACCAAGGCATACCACAACTAAGAACTAGTCATTGTAGATGACACTCAAGTGGTTAGGATGTGGTCTCATCTTGTAATACTAGGGTTTTTCCTTTATATACCTCCATGGTATAAGGATACCTTTATATACCTCCATGGTACAAAGGATGCCTTAATGGTCTCCCCACATTGTCTTACCAATTTTTGTGAATGTAAGACCATTTTACCATAGCATAGGGTTTTGCCTTTTAGTCCATCAAAAGGGAATGCCTTTCCCTATTCATATATAAGTATGCCTATGTAGGATTATGGCATATTTGCCTTAGCCCTAGATACATACTCCTTTGTTATGAGTCATCTAAGACTTAGTTCTTACTTACCATGTGGTTAGTTAAGGCTATTATTACTAAATAGCTTGGATTCCATGATCCTAAGGTGCCAACACAAATTTGTGATAGTAATCCATACCTTTGCGGTAGGATAATTAGTCCAAGATTTCTGCTTAGAACTTTCTAAAAACTATCCCACTTTTTATAATATTTTGGTTTACACCACCTAGAATATCACAAGAAATATTGAGTGTTTCTTAAGGCAAATCCCCTCAAGATAAGGAGTCTTGAGTGTTACCTTCCACAACTCTCCTCAAGTATTGGGATCATTCGATCCAATTCTTAATAAAGTTATTAATATTTCTATTAAGCTTACTTATTTTTGAATGATTAATATAGTATCATAATATAGTACATTCTTATATATCCTAAAGAGAGAATCCCATACTCCTCTCAAGAATAGGTTCCCCACCTATTATTTTTCCATTAAGAATGTTCAACAAATTCATCATTTATTATTTATTATAAATTATAGTTAGCTTAACTAAGAATAAATTTTACAAAGAGGTTTGTTCATGCTTAAATAGACTACATATAACATAAACATCTATATAAAGCATTGGATAAACATTCATTTATATATATATGATTACATGCTTATAGGTTACATTTGTAAAATCCACTAGAATACACACCGCACATAACTATAGCACACAAATAGTTTCTTTTCATTCAACCACACCATAAAACAAGCTTCATTACTACTATCTCTACCCAATGATGTATATGTCATCCACGAAATTCATCTTCTTCTTCCCTTTCTATATCCTTAGGTATAAAATCTTCTCATAAACTATGAATAAATGGGTTTTAAGAGGATCTCATACTCCTATCAAGAAAAAATTTCTCCATCTATTATTTCCACTAAGAATTATCCAAACCTAAGAATGGAATTCCATTATTTACCATTAAGTTTAACCAAAAATTAGATTGTTCTGAGAGGATACCATACTCCTCTCAAGAATAGATTCCCTATCTATTCTCTTTCAATCTAATTATTTGTTCCAACTACTATGTTATATTCATAGTGCAGGTTCACAAGGATGCACGATTGATGTTCATAAAGTAAAAAACATAATTTAATGTTCAAAACATCACCAGATTTATTTGTCATAGTCCAATATACACCACTTAGAATCTTCCCCAAGCCTACCCATTTTCAGGATCCATCCTTTATTGTGGTTGTATTGAACATTAAAAATCCTTTCACACATCCTAAACCTTAAACAAGAATTCTACCCAAAACAAGGAGTTACATATCAATAGAGGAGCTCATATTTAAACTAACTAGGGTTTGAATAAATCATCTATCAAAGTCTCATTAATTGAATATTCTTATCAAATTTAAAGTGATTTCATCATTCCAAAGCTATATTGAGCACATGAAGGGTAACCCTCCTATTTGGATCTCAAATGAATAATTCCTCAAGGGAAAGATTCATTTCCAAATTCATACAACCATGTCTTGGATGAAACCACTAATTGAATACACTGATATTCTTTAATTCCTTGGTTAGCTCTACCAATATTTGAGCTTTACCTTCTTGATTTTTTGCAATAGGATAGTCCTCTTGTATATGCTCAAAACCTTAATTCTAGGAAACTCGATCAATAATAATTTCCAATAATGGCTTATTTTAGTTCATATATCCCATCTATCATTTGATTTATCCTTTTTGTAACCATATACTACAATAATGAGGTTCTCAACTTCTTTGTGGAATTTCTTCAAAGTTTTTCTTTAGGGTCTAGCTTTAATTCAATACTACTTAGCTAGCTCTAGATTTTGTGAATATCCCCTACTTGAATTTCTTACCTTGGGTGCCAATTCTCCTTGTATCACAAAGGAGTTGGATGAAAATATAATAATCCAAACCTAACCTTCCCACGAGAGAGTAAAATTTATTTTCTTTAGGGTTCATAAAATATATACTAGATAGGATTATAGAAGTTCCACTATATTTTGAGTTTTAGATGTTTTGGATATCCCTTGAATGTATAGGAGTAATCACTCTCCAATAGTTTAGTGGGGTTAACCATGTAAACTACCCATACATATTAAAAGATACCTTTATGTGGTCTCCCCATTTCATAACACTCTCCATGAATGTAGAACAACTTGACCATAACATAAGGATTAATCTTGCATTAGTAAATTTAGACAAGGGATGCTAATTTATTTACTAAGCTCATTATTTTGAGCTAGTACTTAGGCATAAGAACCTCTCTTCTCCATGATGAGCTAACTTAAGCCATTTGTATCATCTTAATATTTATTTAGCTTAATCTAATTATCTCATCTCAATGATGAGTTACCCTAAGCTATCTATCTCAACTAAATGATGAGCTTATCCTAAGATATCTATCTCATCTTCTTTGTGCTCGCAAAGGTTAGCTATATCTTTCCAAGAGCTAACTTAAATCATTAATGGTCATCATCACACCTATATACTACAAGGTGCCATATCTATTTTGATTATCATTACTTTCCTAGTAAAAGCCTAGGTCACACTTACCTCATCATTGTAGCACAAGGGTACAGTATTCTCGGGTGGGGAGATGATCTTCTAGGACCAGGAATGATCAATAGACAATTTCCAACTTGGTTACCAAATTGTACCACCGTATAGTTCTCTGAACTACCCTTTGTGATAGTTAAATAACTTGTATGGATGTCAAACTCTCACACTGTACGGTTACAAATCATACAATGGTATAGATTGTATGCTTTTGCACTCAGCCAAATTGATATATTCGGTTTTGGAAGATGCAGTACATAGTTTTGTAACAGTTCAAGTCGATTTCCTCAAACTACCAAATTGGGTAAGTCAATCCCTATAGTTCAGTTTGCCAAATCAGGTAAGTTGACTTTGTACGATTTATACGGACTCTGGTGTATGATCAACAAAAATTGATGGTACAATCAGGTTCCAAATCAGATTATCTAATACCTCAATATCTCTCAGGGATGTTTTGTAAGGTTTTACTATGGCAATTAATCCATTCTTTGGGTTGTGACAAATATTACAACGAAGCTTGGGAAAGATTCCATTCAACTGATTACATACAAAAATCATAAAATAGGGATCATAATGTCATTCTCCATATTAATATGCTCATATATCATTCCTAAGGTTCCACCATTGCTAACCTCTATCAAGGAGTTGCAATAATGCATAAAACTAAGCTAAAATATTAACCAAAAAGCACACATACATCAAGATTCCATCATAGATCATCAATCATCATTTCCAAGATCATACACAATGTGTAATGACATATTTCCATTCCATTTTAGCATAAATATCATTACAACAAGGTTATTCTATCAATATCTTGCATTAACTCAGATGTAAGTTAGCTATTACAACCAACGAGTACTCTATCCTATCTCTTAGCAACCAAATCTACAAATTTGAAAATGGGGCCTTATATAACATTGCCTAGGTCATTACAAAGTGGTTCCTAAGGTAATTAGTTATTTACAACTGCCCATGTACAATTGAATTCATTAATTTGGCCTTTTACTAAGTCTAACACCTTAGTTAGCAAATGTATGCATCATTTCACTATGAAATTACATTTCGCATGCATTTGGATGAATTTCAATGTGCCCTGTACGATTTATTGTTGCTTTGTATAGTTTTTCCATCTAGTTGTATAGTTTTCCCCTACCTGTATGGTTTAAAAAACTTGGGCAAACTGTCACTTAGGCCAAAACTTGTCAAAATTGAGCAAATCTATTTTTATCACTTTATCTTCTTTTGGGAGGTGGATTTGCTGCCTACATCTGCCCTCCCCTTTACTTTGGTCGGTTTCCTTACCGACTCATTCTACTTCTTCTACTGTGCCTCATATTCTACCACCACAACCTCTAAGTATTTGAATTATGACTTATACATTTCTCGTTCATTCCTCAACTTGGTTGCATAGCTTCCCATCTCTACTAATTTCACCCCTTGGAACTTAGCCTTTTCCTCTGCAGTATTTAGGAACACCATCATCTACTTTTCATGGTTTGAGGTACTCTTTTTCAACCTCTCCTACCAGTGAGATTCTGCTCGAGCCATCGCCTGAAGTTATTCATTATTTTTTAGTAATGGTCTTCAAGTGATGACTAATATCAACCTCCATAGCTCGAACACTATATTCCTTGGTTTTCAACTGATCTTGCTTTCCCAGGACCATATCATTCAATATTTTATTATCCTTTATAAAATCCTCTATCTACTTGGATTGTGTTGCCATTTGCTCACTCTTCTTAGCAAAATGAGCTATCATTTATTCCTCCTTTGCTTTGAGTTGTGCCTCCAACTCCTTAATCTTATCCTCTACAATCTGTAAGATTTATCGCTTTTCCTCTTCAAGCATGTTATGTCTAGATTCAGACTCAGATCTATTGCTTGACAGATCATTCTCTAGTTTCTTTATCTTCTCTCTTGTCGTATCTCTTCTTTTCTGTAGTTCTTCTTCCATTACGACCAATGTATTTTTAGTGACTGTAGTCTCCTCCTTCTGATTCTCTTTAAGCTGATAGATTTATTCCAATCCTATGCTCAACCACTCTATCTAGTGTATTAGGAAGTTAAAATTCCTTAGGGTGATAGCCAATATAGTAGCAACCCTCTTGTACTCCAACTATTGTATATTTACAGGACAAGTCAGATGATTGGCTCTATCCAAGTACATTCTTGAATCTTTCTAGTAATTTTTTCTCACCCCTTCTTGCAAGTCCTCTCTTCCCAACATTTTTGTTACCTCTTCCCTGGGAAACCTCCATGGATGTTGTGCGTGAATGTCTGCAATTATCCTTGTATTCTTTGCACTATTCACCCATTCTATTATATTTTCTAACTCAATATACACTTGTTCTTCCCACAACTTCAATTCTACTACATGGCCAATATAAAATTACAATATGGCACTATTAATAACATGGCACAACTATGAAAATAAGTGTTCCACCTTATATTATATTCCATGTGCCTCCTCCTCAGTTCTAGTTCTACCGAACCGTGGTACTTCTAGAAGATAACTAGATTGGATCACTTGCAGTTCTTCCTCTGTAGGATTACATACATCTTCCTTGTCCATGTGGCGACTAGAGATTCCTCCAAGCTCCTAAAGTGCTCTCTGAGTGTCTATATTTTCTTGAGGTGGAGACTGCTTTACGATATTCTCCTCCTTACTATATTCTATATTTACAACCTCCTGTTGAGATTGCTACTTTTCAACTTGTTCTTGGGATTCCTTCTATTCTGTAAGACCCACCTATTTTTCTTCTATATTTTCTTAGGCTACTTCTTGTTCTATGTTGCCCACTTTTTGTTCTTATGTCACTTCTTCCTCCTAATATTGTTGAATGTTCATTGATGTGACCTACTTAACAACAAGTTCTCCTTTTTCCTGTGAGGCCTCAGTATTTTTTGGTGCATCTTTCTTACTCAGGCCTCCTATCATGAACTTATAATGAGGATTTTTATTGCAATATTCCTTCATAGTGTTTACTCTTAATCCCATTTTATCCTGAGTAGTGGCTATTTTTTCTTGTCCTACCTCAAAATATTTAAAAAATTTACAAGCTTCCATCTGCTCAAATTGTTGAAATATTTGTGAAGATTTCACTATTATTTCTGCCTCCATCCAACATAACTCATCTAGTTCCATCTCTTATGAGTCTAACTATTCTCTTTCTTGTTTGTGTACTTGTGGTTTAGGCTCCTATCCTACTTTTGGAACTGGTTTACTCACCATTATTTCATGTTGCCTCCTTGTTTGTATATGTATTGGGCTTCTTTACCTCTTCTCCCTTTCTTGAATGGATGACCGCTCCTGTTGTCGTTGCCTAGGTTCTTTTTGTTCTAGCTGCTATTACAATCATCTAGGACTTTTTATCCGATGATGTACATCATCATATTCCTTCGGAGTAGTATCCTCTTAAGCTCTGTTGGTCCGTTGCTTGCTCCTCGTTTGATATCTCTCTGGTTCTCTTTTGGTATTGGTACTGACTTAGCCCATATCAATATCATCGGCTATCCTCCCCTAATTTACTGAGGTGGCATCAGACCTGGAAATTGGATCTCTACTTCTGTGACTATGTTTAATAACTATCCAATGGCAAGGAAAATCATTCCAAAGTTCTTCAGCCTCTTTGTCAGTACCTTGTGCATTTTTATTTCTAGATAGGTACCCCAATCATACTGAATTCCCTTGGTGATACCTTCTACATACTATTCCATCCACATTGGTATTTTTATGGCCCTTATATCTCCTCTCAATTGAGCCATGAATGTATTCATAGAATATAGCCAATGATCTCATTTCAACTGGCTCTGTTTGATTCTATGTATTCTTGCACCTGAGATCTTTGCCTTAGTTAGTGATGTAAAATTGGTAAGTATAGTGATAAGGTGGTATGCCTCTATTGGATCTACCAATCTCTTTACTACCTCCATATCATTTTCTAGCAAGCCAAATGTCTTCTAAAATGGCTCTGTCGAAATATCCACTTTCACTGACCTCTTGCCCACATTGACATAGGTTGTTCTGGTTGTAGGTTCATATGCCTAAACTATCTATAATAGATGGTTATGGAAGAAGGACTTGTGGAATGGCGAAACTTGTACAATCACTACTACACCAACATCCTCGAACATTTTCCTCTAGGGATGATTCTTATTTATCCCATCACTCCACCACTTCCTACATTTATCGGCTCCATATTGCCCTCTTCATGTCCTATATCCTCTCCTACAAGGATTATTACCACACCAATCATGGGACTAAAACTACCACCCTTGTTGTTGTCATGGGTATGCTTCTCTCTCGTGCAATGGTCTTGGTGACCTCTCCACCCTATTGGATGCAATCCACCTTAACTGATGTCCAAAATATTCTATTGAGATCATTCCTCTACCATCTCGTTGATTAATTTAACATTCAAACATCACAATTTTTACAATAAAAAGTGTACCAAAAATCGTACAACTTGCTATAAATCATACAATGTACGGTTCTTTGTACCCTTGTACGATTCTTACCTTCATCATCTCCTTCTAGATCGTACACTACTCTTTTTCCCCATAGTGTAATTTTTAGCCTATGATTATTCAAACCATCATATCTCCAAATCGTACATCTACAACCTGAAATTGTATAGTACGACAGTACTCCGTACGATGTTGATTTTTTCTAAAAACTACCTGAAATGGCCTAAAAATCACCCTAAACTATGCTATATTTCTTTGAAATCATACATTCTTCCCCAAAAATTGTATAGTGCAATTTTTCAAACCCTAGGTTGTGAAAAAATAAAAAATTTGGCCCCCTTTGTTGAATCTTTCGCCAACCCATTTGTCGGATTGCCATGTTCCTCCTTTTTAGTCTTTCTCGGGAGCAATTTTCCAAATCCTCAACCTCTGGTGCAATTTATTTCCACTTGAAAAATTTTGGCAGTACTTTTTATGGCTGTACGGAATTCACCTTTCGTTCTTTGCTTTTTCCAGCTTTGATTCTTCTATTTCTAGGGTCTAAATCTTCACTTTCCTTGCAATTTCCACTGTCCAATTACAATTTCTCACTTCCCCGAACCCTAATATTTAATTTTCCACCTCTGGGTTTGTACTTGGATGTTTTATACCATATACTCTTCTTATTTCTTATTGAACTTTGAGTTTTTCTCTTTGATGGAGTAAAACCCTAATTTCCTTTTTCATTCCTTCTCCGGGTTAATTTATCTAAAAATGAAAAGTACTCCTTGGTGCTAATTAAAATGGGTCCATATAAATCCAAATTGTTGATGAAATTGGCTACCCATATGGTCTCCAATGTTCAACTACATGCTTTCCACCTTTGTCCTCCTAAA
This sequence comes from Wollemia nobilis, assembly GCA_028583015.1. Taxonomy (NCBI): domain Eukaryota; kingdom Viridiplantae; phylum Streptophyta; class Pinopsida; order Araucariales; family Araucariaceae; genus Wollemia; species Wollemia nobilis. Next base: position 20,058 of record JAQPPZ010005493.1, read on the forward strand.
ATTTTTGAATTCACACTTGTACGATTTAATGAAATTGCCAATTCAGCCTTCTATTTAAAGCATTTAGAAAACCCTAACTAAAACCTAAATTACACCACTTTGCATATTTCCCTTATATCTTGCATGGATGATTGACAACTCATCAAGTTTTTTGAAAAATTTTCTCTTTCCCTCACTTTTTACTCCAACAACTGCTTTTTCCCATGAATATCACATTAAATGGGTAGTTGGAAATTGTATAACTTGGCCAACATCATATAGTTTATGATCCAAATCGTACAAAATGTCATATTGTATGATTTCACATGACTTTGTGTCGATTTTACTTGTACGATTTCCTAACTCGTGTGATTTCATCCTCAATTCTTACTTGTACGATTTATATACTTAGAGAAATTTTCAAATTTTCTCTTTCTAAAGACACCACCATTTTTTATTTTCAACCACTTCCTTATTAATTGCGTCTCAAGGAATTTTCACAATTAATGTACTTGTTTTATTTTTCTTTTTTTTGAATCCTAATCTATTTACATTTACCTTCTTGGCAATAATTCAGTGACATTCACTTATACGATCCCATCAAATTCTTCTCTTGGAGGTTCAAATCTAATGTTCAGAGTGGTTGTGTCACCTGTCGGTAATTGTTCCCTAGTTCGATCCATCTCCACTTGTGATGTTACTGAATTTCTTGGCCTTCCTCTTCCATGTGTACAATTTGGAATTGTACAATTGTAAGTTGGATTATCCTCACCTAGTGTCCTTTCCCCTTGCTGCACAGGTGATTGGTCCCTTGGTAGCGGTGTCCTTACTAATCTACTATCTTTGCCTATCCCCTCATATTACTTATGGCTTAAAACTTGGTGGTCTAGTTCTTAGTTGTCCTATGTTTCTTTCATCTGCAAAGTGTACTCTTCCCCTACTAGTAAGGCTTCTTCCACGCGAGTGCCTCCCCAATACTATTCCTCTTGGCATTGGGTTTCTCTATACAAATGGTGATTCCTCCCTTCTTTAGAGTAATCCTCTACCACCCATTCCTCATTCATATGGTTTTCCCCATGTATGCCACCTTGTGAGATTTGGTAAGATACCTCTAATTCCTGGTAATCCCCATAGATTCCTTTTTCCAGTTAATGTAAGCTAAGGGTGTATCTCCTGGCCATCTAGGAGTAGGGGTTCATAATCTTCCTCACCCTATTCCTCCTATAATTGTAACATAACCTTGTCCTTGTTCATTTCGTAGTTGAATACCTCCCCCCCTTCTTGGCTGAAGGTTTAGGGATATTTATCTGTTTCTTCCTCCCATTGTTCAGATATCAGGAGTTATCTCTACCAACTCAATTTTGGCTAGTGGAATTCTACTTCTTCTTGTACTTAGTGATAGTTGTTGTAGTGCTCTGATTCTATGATCTACACGTGCTAGGTGATATCTCTATATTAATTCTTTGAAGTTTCTCTGTGGTGATGATGTTGCCAAAATTTCTCTATAGGCATCAGAAAAGTCCATCTCAAAACTTGAATGAGTTTGATTCTCTTCTCTCTACTCTACCCAATTGATTGGCAAATTCATCCTTCTCTCCAATCTTTGTACTTCTCTCCTTTATATTCATAATTATCGATAGGCTATTATATAATCTTACGGTTCAAGGTTGGTTTGATGTCCCTATGTTCTCTCTATTTTTTATTGTATCATTGTACGTGCTAGGGGATCATGGTTACCTCAAGGGTTTTGAGGGTTCCCTGGATGATTATCTTCATCACTACTTCCTGTACTAGGTTCCATTATGAGCCAAGTTATACCTTCGATAATGGAGTCTGTCAAATCCAATAGTGTATTACATTGTGGTTTGGGTGATGTAGTTACCTTTTCAATATCTCACCACAACATCTCCATGTCTTCATTTGTCATAGATGGATCACTTAGTGGTACCTATGAGCTTGTGCTTATACCCTCATTTCCTCCACTGCTTCTCAGAGTTAATCCTTCAACCTCTTCCAATTCCCTTTCAATATCTTGTAGTCTAGCTACCCTTTGTTCATCCAACCTACATATCATTCCATCCAATTCCTAGATGATTTGCTCTCTCAACATTGCATTATGACCTCTCAACGTTTGATATTCTTCTTGTAATTATTGAGTCTATAACTGCATCCTTTGTTGTAACAACCCCATCTGAGCCAATGGAGTAAGTCCATCCAATTCCTGATAAATGGTCTCATTCCATTCTCTCTCTGGAACTTCCATTTCAAATGTGTCCACTCTATCTTCATATTGTACTATTATCCATATCATTTTTTGACCTTCTATTTTCTCGGGTAGTTCTCTCTGTTCTACCTGAGGATACCTCCTATTTCTATTTACTAGGGTTGCTTCTTCCTGCATTTTCCCTATTATAGGTAATAGTACTATCTTTTGATGTTCTCTTCCACTTGGGGGAATCCATTCCTCATATTCTTCTTTAATTATTTCAGTTCCATCAAAAAATTTGACATGTACTCATAATCTTGTTCTTTCTTCGGGATGAGTTACCAACTCTTGTTGTTCTATGGTTGGTCATAGTTCCTCCTCTTCTACAAATAAGTGTGTGAGTCCTATACCAGGATCTTCCTATGATGGATCTAGCTCACTCTGAGCTTCATCTTGAGCTTTTGTTCATCTTCATAGTTCAAGTTCTTCTAAAGCAATGAATAAACATTGTACCTTGTAAGGCTTCAACTTTGAGCCATTTACAATATCAGGCACCTATGTACCATTCAATTTCTACAACTTGATTGCTCCATTATTAATTACTTCCACTACTTTATAAGGACCAAGCCATAACATCTTCAGCTTACCTGGCTTGATTTCCCTCTTTCGATTAAACTTTAGAACTAAGTCACCCAGACTAAGTTCCAACTTCCTTAAATGTTTGTCATACCACGCCTTCTATATTTTGTGAGCTATCTCAATCACCCATTGCACCATAACTCTTCGTTCATATAACTTGATCAATATTATCATTTGCTCTTCCAAACTTTCTTTATCACCCAAGCGATGCTCTACCACGACTCTCAAACTTGGTATCAAGAATTCGAATGGAACCACTACTTCTTGTCCATACATTAATTGGAAAGGTGTATGTTTTATTTTAGTTTTAAAAGTTGTTCTATATACCCATAAAATAGACGGTAGCCTTTCCTCCCAGTTTGCTCTCTCTATTCCACAGGTTTTATACAAAGTAGATACTAGGACTGTATTTGTTGCTTCTACATGCCCATTTGCTCTGGGATAGTACGGACTAGATAATGAGTGTAAAATATTTAACTCTATCATTAGTATTTGATAATATCATTAACAAAGTTTCCTCCTTGATCACTTATTATCCATAGCGAAATATCAAACCTTGTGATTACCTATTCATACAAGAATCTCACTATGCTCTTCATCGAGTTATCAGGTAATGCTCTTGCTTCTACCCATTTCGTCAGGTATTCTTTTGCTACTACGATGTATCTACACTTCCTCTGTTGAGATGTGTTTAATGGTCCTACAAAGTCCAATCCCCATAATTCAAATAACTCTTGTTTATCGATTGGTGTAAGGGCATAAAGTCCCTCTTTACCTTCTTTCCTGCTCTTTGGCAAGTGTCGCATGCTTTTACATGCTCCTTCGCATCATTATACAATGTGGGCCACCATAGCCCTACTAGTAATACCTTCCTATCAGTTGCATCTGTTCCCATATGCCCTCCTACTAATCATGTGTGAGCCTCTTTCAACACCGCTTTGACTTATTCCTCCATCACAGATCTTCGTAAGATACCATCACTTCCCATTTTATACAATAATCCTACTATTATATGGAAGGGTGCTGACTTTATTATTACTTTCTTCTTCTTAGTTGTCGTCATTTCTTGTGTCCACTCTCCTGTGGATAGATATTGGCCAACCAACTTGTACCATGATGAAACAACATTGATGGTGATTAGTTGTGCATCAGGAAATCTTGTTCCTATAGGTTTCCCTGATCGTATCCGAGACAACTGGTCTACAATCACATGCTTCTTACCAGGTCTCACCACTACTTGGAATACGAACTCCTGAAGGGTGATGAGCCACCTGTTGACTCGTCCTTGTATCATCGGCTTATTTATCAAGTACAATAAGTCTTGGTGATTGACATAGAAGGCAAAGAGATTTGCCAATAGGTAATGCCTAAACTTTTGAACTACATATACAATTCTCAAAGCTTCTCTTTTTGTTGTACTATAATTTCTCTTTGGCATTGACAAAAGGTGACTAGCAAAGAAAATAGGCTGATCTAGCCTAAACTATCCTTCTTGTGCTAAAACACATCCAATTGCAAAATTGGAAGCATCAATATGGACATGGAATTCCTTATCCTAGTTTGGAAACATCAAATTTGGACTACTCACAAGCTTAGCCTTCAGCTCCTCGAAGGCTCCTTGGTGATCCTTTGTCCATCTAAAAGGAATATTATTTTTCATCAAAGAATATAATGGGTAGGATACATGTGCATAATTCTTGATAAACCTTTGATAGTACCCCGTAGATCCAAGGAAGGTTTTGAGTGAACTCACATCAAATGGTTCTTCCATGTGCAATATCACACAGATCTTATCAAGATCTATTTTCAATCCTTCACTGCATACAATGTGTCCCAAAAATTTCCCATATGGTACCATCAGAAAGCATTTCCCTAGATTTAATGATATCTGTGCATTTCTGCACCTACTCATACATTCACTAAGGGTAGGAAGATGTTCCTTGATCTTCCTATAAATGGACCAATCATCCAAAAATGCTTTAAAATTCCTTGTTGCCAACTGATCAAATATATATAGTTTGATATGTTGGAATGTAGTTGGGGCATTATAGAGCCCAAATAGCATCTGATTGTATGTATAGATGGCATTCTCCACAATGAATGTGGTCTTCAGCTTATCCTCATCGACTATGCTAATTTGATTGTATCCTGAGAACCCACCCAAAAATGAATATATCTTGTGTCCTATAACTTCTTCTAAGATAAAATCTATGAAGGGAATAACGAAGGGATCCTTAATAGTTATGGCATTGAGACTCCTAAAGTCCATGCATATTCTGATCTTGTTTACTTCTTTCTTCAAAGGTGATCACTATAGGTGAGACCCATTCACTGGTCATCACCCTAAAGATGATTCCTACTTCTAGCATCTTTTCTATCTCTGTATTCACTAATGCAACATACTTTGGGTTCATTCTATATGGTCTCCTTCTTACAGGTTGATCTCCAAGAATTAGCGTAATCTTGTGGATACACAATTCTGGTGATACTCCTTTCAGGTCCTTATATATCCATGCAAAGACATCCTTATATTCTAAGAATATCTTAAAAGATATCACTTTAAGTACAAGATTCCAATCGTCACCATAGTGAATCATCCTAGGTTCCTCCTCTGTTCCTAGATTGATGTCCACTATCCAAGGTCCTTCATATTTTATATTTTTAGGTTCAGTTGTAGCTTTCTCTATAGTATCTACATCGCCTACTGTATACTCTCCAATTTTTTTTAGAAATGTCCTTTTCTCTTTTGCTTCTTTCTTAGGTTCTTGGCTAACTTTCGTTTTGTCTTCTTTTTCATTGATCTCTTTTGATTCAATATAGAGGTAGTTGGGCTGAAAAAATTTGTACTCCTCCATTTTCCAATGGAGTCCACTATCAGATCTAGCCTCATATTCTCTACATTCATCCAAGTACAACATTCCTTCTCCATCAGGTTCATGCTCTTCGTCTCCTGAGGAATTTTTTAATTCATCCGTCGTAGCTACATCCTCACTAACTTTTTGATTAGCTAGATTAATCATATATTTATGTTGTCCCTTCTTAAAAGTGATCTAGTTATTCCCCTAGTTTTGATTAACTTTAGCTACTCGTAGCTAGCATCTCTCCAAGAGAGTATCATATACAAGTTTCTACATTGTAATCAGAATGAAATCCAAGATAAATTATTGGTTAGCTATCACCACTTGTTGTGCGATCAAGACTCTCTTTGTCTCTATGTCATTCTGATCAATACCATATAATCGAAAGCTTGGTGCCCATAGATATGGAGTACCTATTTCTAGCCATGTTCTTTTAGGTAGCACATTGACGTTGGATACTCCATCCATAATAGCTTGTGTCAATTTGTGCCCTAGGATATCCATATGAACCAATCCAGGTTTCTTTCCCACATAAATCATTAATATAGTTGGATCCATAAACTGATCCTTTCGATCCTTCTCCTAAATTGGTTGGCTTCATACTTCCATCACCTTATGCAGTTGTATTTATTCCACAATTGCTTTCTGCAATGCTGGAATAGCTTCCAGCAGGTTCAATACTTTAATTTCTACTATGGTATCCAAAACTTGTGCTACCAGATTTTGCACAACTATCTCCTAGTATGATGGTTTTATTAGTTCCTTATTAGTTGTTGACTCTACTCGCTTAGTCTTTTCAGCCTCCTATTGCAATATTTTTTTTGCTACTTGCCAGCATTGCTTTTCCTTTGCTGGCTCTGGATACTTATCCTTCTTAGCCCGATTCCTCATAATGGCTAAAAATTCTTGGGTATCCTCCTTAACTTGAGGAACCTCTATGTCCAAATAACTAATTTTCTGTAGGTTACTTGAACTCACCTATTTTGAACAATTCTCTTCTTTGTGGTTCCCCGGACCACACCATCTACACATATGTGTAGTGCTTACTTATGATGTTTCTTGCCTCTGAGGTGCAGGATAATTTTTTGCAAAATGCCCCCATTCTTGGAAATTACAACACTGTATGATCGGTCTTCTTTCTGAGTCATTCTGCAAGTGACTTTGTCCTCCTTGTTAATTACCTTGATTTAGTCTACCACCTTATCTACTGTTTCTATAACCACAACTCGTTGCTTGTTTCCATCTTCCTTGGGCCTTTGGCTTCTCTTCTTGCTCTTAGATTGACAATATCTATGGACGTACTCTCGCATTATACAGACATACTGTTACCTTGTACTCCCTTAAATTACAAATGTGGTAGTAGTCATTCCTCAGACACTTCACATTTATATGGCCTTCCATATTGCATTTCATGCATCACATGTCATTTCTGTCATGTTTGATCTTTTGTTGTTTTATCATCTTATCAAACTCCTTGAAAAATAATACTATTTTCTTCAGTATAGTGTCGTCTTATCCACTATTTGAATCATTCGACTTGGGATGAGATAAAATTCTTGTATATATTTATTTTGATTTAATCTCAAAATTATTTGCATGCTTTAGTTCTTCTTCATATTTTTCTAATGGTATGCCTTCATATTTTTCTTATATTTTGGAAGTAATCCATCTACAAACCACTGCTTTACTAGAAGGTCTACCAGAGGCATATGCATCTTATCAACTAATTTCTTTAGTATACGGTTATAGGACTTTACATCCTCATCATATTTTTGCTTTATCACACAAAGTTCTATAACAATGTCTCCATCATCTTTCAAATGTCAAAATTCCTCAATGAACTTCTCCTTTATCTGATTCCAAGTCTGAAAATCTATGGTATTTTCTCTCTTCAAATACCAGTCAATTGCCAATCCCCTCAATATAGCAAGAAATAGAGGTACCCAATCCTCTGGTCTATCCACTTAATTTTCTCTCCAAACGGTTATGCAAGTTCCTATGTGTCATGTGGGGTCTTCCTTACCCTCACCTAAAAATGATGGACATCTCTACTTGTTTGCCCTGTTAGCCATATTAGAAGATTTGTCACTCTCACTTGAGGTGTCTCATGGAATCTCTGACTGATTATTCCTTAGGGGTGTCTTACTCCCATTGTAATTAGAAGTTTCAATTCTAGGTATCTTATTATGTCTCGCCACTCGGTGACCAAACTCGTGCATCTTCACTTTGTGACCTTCTTCGCTGATGTGAGGGAGATGGTCTTGGTCTATCCTCCTGAGACCTCACGTCTTGTTGCTCTGGTGCCTGACTCCCATTCTCTGCACTCCATTGCAACCCTTCTACTACTTTCTTAGGTGTCACCATCTGCTCTCCATTATCTTACACTTTTCTTGTTTCAACCCTTGCCTCTACGCTTGGCAGTTCTATTTCCTCATATTTTGTATCTATCAACAATACCTCAAAGTCTCCTTCTTCGGATGTCCAAACATGCTCTATTTTTAGTTCTTGAGTACTCCGGTATGAGTTACTTGTGTTTTATCTCTAATAAATCCTTGTGCTCCTTCTTAAAAGAATGTTTTCTCATGCTTCCCGTATTCCATGGCTTCGTGCATCGATGTCTATCATTCACCTCCAATTTTAGTATCCACACTTCATCAATTTGACCCATTTTAACAAAGATGCTAGATTCGATAAGGCAATGAAACCAAATGTAGCATAGGGATGTAGTATTCCTAGGTGGGGAGATGATATTCTAGGACCAATAATTATCAATAGACAATTTCCAACTCGGTTACCAAATTGTACCACTGTATAGTCCTACGAACTACCCTTTGTGATAGTTAAATAGCTTGTATAGATGTCAAACTATCATACTATGTGGTTACAAATCATAAAGTGGTATGGATTGTATGATTTTGTACTCAATAAAACTAACATATTTAGTTTTGTAAGCTGGTGTACACATTTTTGTAACAGTTCAAGTCGGTTTCCTCAAACTACCAAATCGGGTAAGTTGATCCCTATAGTTTATTTTACCAAATTGGGTAAGTCAACTTTGTATGATTTATATGGACTCTTGTGTACAATATATGGAAAATAGTGGTACATTTATGTGCCAAATCAGATGCTCTAATGCCTCAATCTCTCTCAAGGATTTTTGTAAGGTTTTACTATGCCAATTAATCCATTCTTCGGGTTGTGCCAAACATTACAACAGAGCTTGCGAGAGATTCCATTCAACTGATTACGTATAAAAATCATACGTAAGGGATCATAATTTCATGCTAAAATCTATCAAGGAGTTACAAAAATGCATAAAACTAAGCTAAAACAATAACCAGAAAGCACACATACATCAAGATTTCATCATAGATTATCAATCATCATTTCCAGGATCGTACACAATGTGTAATGACATATTTCCATTCCATTATAGCATAAATGTCATTACAACAAGGTTATTCTGTTAATCTCTTACAGTAACTCAGATGTAAGTTAGCTATTCCAACCAACGAGTACTCTATCCTATATCTTAGCAACCAGACATAAAAATTTGAAAATGGGGCCTTATATAATGTTTCCTAGGACATTTCAAAGTGGTTCCTGAGGCAATTAGTTATTTACAACTGTCCATATACAACTGAATTCATTAATTTGACCTTTTACTAAGTCTAACACCTTAGCAAATTTATGTGCCATTTCACTATAAAATTACATTTCCTATGCATTTGGATGAATTTCAATATGCTCTGTATGATTTACTACTGCTTTGTACAGTTTTTCCATCTAGTTGTATGGTTTACCTCTACCTGTATAGTATATAAACTTGGGCAAATTGTCACTTATGTCAAAATTTGTCAAAATTGAGAAAATCCTTTTTGATCACTTTCTCTTCTTTGGGGAGGTGGATTTGTTACCTACAATCATAAGGTACTAATAAAAAAGTAATCTATCCTTCCTAGGATCAATTCCTAAGAATCCTTTAACTTATTAAAGGAAGCTTCTAGTTCTATGACTAGAGCTTTAACAACTAAAATATTGTTATTAACGATTCTAAAAATACTAAAATTAATTTGAGTAATGTTTAGTCTTGAACCAACCTTTGATTCTTTTACCAAAATATTTTTACTAGCCTAGACTCTATAATAGCATCCATTTGCTAGTCTCACTCTGATACCAACTATAATGACCCATTTAGTAATCAACTCAAAACAATCCAAAAGAAAGATTTTTTTTTAAAGTGTGGAATTCATAAGAAAAGGTTGAACAAGTAAGGTTCACAAGATATTTTTATTTTACAAAAGGTATAACCACTTTTTAGATCGATCATAGCTTATAACACTCAAGTTAAAAGGATTGATCAATGTCTTCTAGCTTAGTTCTTGTCTTTTGGGCTCTGACCCAGACACATATGAGCTACAACCCATCATGCACATTTGAGCTACAACTCAGAATGTAAGAACTTGTTTGAGCGACAACTAAAAAAAATTCAAGCTACAACCCAAAATGTTCTATTTCCAATGATTTATAGTTACCTCCTCATAACTATTATTTGGGCTACAATCCAAACACATTTAGGCTACAACCCATAATGTACATTTGAGCTACAACTCAAAATGTAGGAACTTTTTGAGCTACAACTCAACAAATTCGAGCTATAACCCAGTATGTACTTTCGAGCTACAACTCAGAAAGTGTTCCTTCAACCGATTTAGTAGTTGCCTCCCCGCGACTATCCCAAATCAGGGTAAGATATTGTTAGTCAAAAAGTGACTAACGACAAAAAAATAGTTGATGCACCTTTTTGCATATTTTCCAAGAAGACCGAAGTGGCCCATATGCTAAAGATCAAAGAAAAAGCAAAACACCGCAAGGAGGAAAAAGTGACGCGATATCGCAACATGTTGCATTTTCGCGGGCAAAAGCAAAGAGAAAGAGCAAAAGGAAAAAGTGTCGCGATATCGCGACATGTTGCATTTTCACGGGCAAAAGCAAAGAGAAAGAGCAAAAAGGAAAAAGTGTCGTGAAATCGTGACATGTTGCATTTTCATGGCTAAGAGCAACAAAAGGGAGCAAGGAGGCAAAAGTTTCGCGATATCGTGACATGTTGCATTTTTGCGGCTAAGAGCAACAAAAGGGAGCAAGGAGGCAAAAGTGTCGCGATATCATGACATGTTGCATTTTCACGGCTAAGAGCAACAAAAGAGAACAAAGAGGTAGAAGTGTCGCGATATCGCGACATGTCGCATTTTCATGGCTGAAGGCAGCAAAAGAGCAACATGAAGGAAAGAATGTCACGATTTCATGGCATGTCTCATTTTCATGGCTGGAAGCAGCAGAAGAGCAAAGCAAGAGACGAATGTCACGATTTTGTGACATGTCTCATTTTTGCGGTTGGAAGTGGCAGAAAAGCAAAGAAAGGAAAGAATGTCGCGATTTCGTGACATGTCTCATTTTTGCGGTTGGAAGCGGCAGAAGAGCAAAGCAAGAGATGAATGTTGTGATTTTGTGACATGTCTCATTTTCACATCTGGAAGCGGCAGAAGAGCAAAGTAAGAGACGAATGTCATGATTTCATGACATGTCTCATTTTTGCGGTTGGAAGTGGTAGAAAAGAAAAGCAAGGAAAGAATGTCACAATTTTGTGACATGTCTCATTTTCACGAATAGAAGCGGCAGAAGAGAAAAGCAAGAGACGAATGTCATGATTTTGTGACATCTCATTTTCATGGCTGGAAGCGGCAGAAGAGCAAAGTAAGAGACGAATGTCACGATTTCGTGACATGTCTCATTTTCATGGCTGGAAGCGGCAGAAGAGCAAAACAAGAGACGAATGTCATGATTTCGTGACATGTCTCATTTTCACAATTGGAGGCGGAAAAAGAGCAAAGTAAGGAAAGAATGTAGCGATTTCATGACACGCCAGCTGTAAAGGAATAGAGTATATTTTTGGCAACTAGGGACATGCACTGACATCAGATGCTGATTTTTGAAGAATGGTCTATTGATTATAACCTGGCAGGTCCGTTGGATGATTGTAGAATAACAGGCTCATCTAAAATTATCCAGAAGGAAATCTATCCAATCTATGGGAAATCTATTGTATATTATTAGAAACTGCAGACAATTACTTGTAATTGATTGAAGAAATTAAATGTACGTAGTAGAAGATACTCTTTTTAGGGTATAAATAGGAGTGAGTCGACCATGAAAAGAGGTCGGCTCTTGGACGTTTACAAGCTTGATATACATGTACTGGATTACAAGCAATAAAAGATTTCTTCTTCTGGCTTCTAAAACTTCTGTGTGCAAGTGTATGTATCTGGTGTTTTAACTTTTATTCATTCTAAGTTTTATAATGTATCTGTTCTAAAATCTGGACTGTGCACGTATAAATATTTTTTCTAGAGTTGAACATTAAAAGATATTTACATGCTTTTAGATGAACATTTAAAAGTCACACTCAGGAATTCATGATTTCTATAAAGAAGATATAAAGAAAACTCTGAAAGTAGTAATCAGCATCATCAATGTTTGTTGTTGTCTAATCTGTACTGTGAGAAAAGTTCTAGCTTAGGCTATATTTCCCTTATCTCTTGTTCCCATTTTCTCTAAAAAACTCAAAGGAACCAGCCTTCTCTGGAGACTAGACAGATGATCTCAAGCAAGATCTATCTATTCAATGTTGGCAAAGTCTAAGGTGCAACACTATTAACCGAAGGCAGATTTTGTTCCAATAGTTTTTGGCATGCCCGGTGGGACCAGTAATCCCATAGTATTGTATAAGTTTTGGTGTTTTACCTTAAGAGCCTTTTTGTTTAAAAATCTCAAGAAAAACCACCTGGTGACTCCGTTGCAATTTAGACCATAAAAGAAAGACCTTGTCTAAAAACCTTTTGGTTATATAGCCATATGATAACCAGATCCCAAGCTAGAAACTCTGAAGAACCTATCGAGTTCTTTGAACTACATCTCAGAAGCCTAAAAGCACACCCTGTGCTAGCCGCACGATCAAATCCGCCCGTCACCATTAGCACCTCTTTAACACCCTCTGTAGGAGCATCTGCAAGCAATCCCATAGCGGTTGTAACTCCTTTAGCAATCATGGCAGCCACCCTTGCCCCAGTGCATCTTGTGTGGAATCAAACTGGCCCTTTGAACTTGGGAACACACCACCAAATTCCATAAGCTGCACTAAAAGCATTACCGACCTTTGACGAAATAGGCAAAATAGCAGATGAGCATTGTTTAGATGTATCATCGCTAGCATCTGTTTACAACATCACTCAAGAAGATGTAATGGTTAGATTGTTGATTATATATTTGAAAGGAAAGATGCTCTATTGGTACAGAGCACTTCCCACTGGATCCATTACTTCTTGGGTAGTACTGGTCGGCCGTCTGGTCGATGAATTTAATATACATGCGGATCCTTTCACATTGTTGAATCAATTCACTATCATTGAGAGGCATCCACAAGAAGAAATCCAAGATTTCAACATCAGATTTACTAGAACTCGTGATAGAGTACCACAAGGCCTAAAGCCCATGGAAGAACAAGCTATATGCTATTATTTAAGGGCTTTTGATTCAGATCTCAGTATGATAATAAGGCAATCCCGTGTAACCACTTTTCCTGGGATCTATCTAGAGGCAACAAAGGGCGAAGCTGATCTCATCGCTACAAAAAGATATCCATCAAAGAGTCTATTGCCAATTGTACTAGAGCTTTCCCAAGCGTCAATCTCTAAAATGCCTGTACTCCCATCAATGCAGGCCCTCCCAGCTATAGCTGCACCTCCTACATTCCTTGCATTACCATCCACACCCCTTGCATCAGCTCCCCCCAATGATCAATACACGACCATAATTGATACAATGAAGACATTGTCAAATGAAATGGCATCCATGAAAAAGAGAGAGGCAGAACGGAATATCCAAGCAAGAATATTTCCACAGATACAAAAGGAAGGTGCTTCAACAAGTGGAAGAGGACAAGATAAAAAAAATGTGGTGTATGCGAATGAGATAGGAGATAATGGAGAACCCACTAATTTCGACTACTGGTGTACCACTTGCAATGATCCTCATGGAGAGGATTCATGCATGATTCATCAACATCATGTGCAAGCGGTTATCAATGAGAGAGTCAAAGAAATCGGCAAGGGACAGGTGAACATAATCAGAGAAGTCCACCACAATTTGGCAATGCCATCCGTGGAACAAGTCTCAGTCATGACAAGGTCAGGAAAAAAGTCGTTACAAGCCGACCCTAAGGAACTCCAACCACTAGGTTTTCCTCCTGCCCCTAGGGAAACTCCATAGAAAAACCAGTCGAATGAGAAAGGACGTTCTGACCCTCCTCAGACTTCTACGGCTACACCAAGAAAATATTTTCCTCCTAGAAAAGGGAGCGAGGCTCAAGAGCAAGCGAAGGAAAGACTCAGATTTCCTTCATTGACAAAAAGGCAAAGAACAGAAGCTACGCAGGTCTATAGAGACAGATACGACACATCTACTAGTGGAAGGGAAAAGAGTACTGAGGTATCCCTAGCTGCAACCCTTTCGTTCAACATTGCAGAAGAAATGAAGAGGACTCCTTCCAAGATAAGCATGTATGATGCACTGCAAATTCCTGGTCAAATTGACCTCCTCCAAGAGTCCCTAAATTCAAAAAATAATGCCTCCTTCTCAAGTGTCATACAAGAAAATGTGGTGCCAACCTCTGGGAAAAACAGACCGCCCCCATTCTATTTATCTTTGCAAATGGAGGGGTGGATAGTTCACAATTGCATGATTGATTCAGGGGCCACAACTACGGTGATGTCGAAAGTCGTATGTGACATAATGGGGATGGAATATACTCGAAGTCATCCCGGTGTGTTGCAATTGGATGGTACTCCAGTAAAAACTATCGGGGTGATCAAAGATATCCCTATTCAACTCCACACAATGCCAGAAGCAGTCATCATACAAGAAGTAGTCGTTGTAGACTTAGAACCATATTTCGGTATGTGTTTATCCAGAGAGTTCACAGCCAAACTAGGAGGTTATCTGTCACTAGATTATTCGCATTTGGAGGTACCTTTCAAAGGTAAAAGAGTCAAGATCTACAATGAAAAACCATCTACTTTTCATGTGGAAAGACTAGAAGAAACAGCTACCATCAACATGATGTCCGAGGAATTGGAGAATATCGATTTAATGGAAGAAACCCTGGAGGAACTCCAATATGAAGATCAGTTTTCAATGAAAGACTTCAATGCTATGATAGAGACAGAAATGGGAAGCTATTCCATTGAGAAACCAAAAAAGCTCCCTATTGTTGTCCCTAAAACAGATGATTCAACCAACCAGTTATGGAAATTGTACTTTGATGGGTCAAGGTGCAAAAATGGAGCAGGAGCTGGAATCGTCCTGATTTCACCCACTGGAAAAGAAAAAGTCTTTTCATATAGGTTGACATGGAGTTGCACCAATAACGCAGCTGAATACGAAGCCTTGTGTTTGGGACTCAGGAAAGCTGAAAAACTGGGTGTAAAACAACTGCTGATCTATGGAGATTCAGAGCTGATCGTTAAACAGGTTATTGGCAAGTGCATTTGTAAGCAACATTACCTAAGGGCTTACAAAAACAAAGTGTTAGATCTATTGGAAAATTTTGAAGCACTAAACATGAAATCCATTTCCAGAGAGAAGAACACACATGCAGACCTGTTAGCATTAGTAGGATCAAATTTTTGCCCAGTCAGCAATGTTATTCAGAAGTCTAAAATAGTTAGACTTATATACAGGCCTTCTGTGCCCGACAAGGACATTTTTTGGCAGGTATTTGAAAACGATGAGCAGATCCTAAATTTTTTTATTCATGAGATGAATTGCTCTACAGAAAGAGCGTTACAAGAAGAGGACGAAGAGAGCCTTATTCAACTAAAAAATAATCATATCCCCAAGGGACTGATCACCCTGGAGAGCCTTTTCAACAATAGCGACAGAGCTGTAGGTCGAAGGATCAAGGTAGATGAACGTCCAGTATAAAGAAATAGAACTAGAACCGAGCAAAATGATCAAAGTAGGGACAGATTGTACAGAAGTAGAACTAGAGAAAATAAAATAGTTATGTAGAGAGTATCCAGATATAATAGCCTGGACTTATAGTGATCTGAAAGTGTACAGGAAAGAGGTCATTCAGCATACCATCGAACTAGAGGAAGGAGCTAAACCTTTCAGGCAGAGGCAAAGGCCTGTGAATCCTAAAATTGAAGCCTTAATGAAACAAGAGTTGTTAAAACTCCTGCAGGCTAAGATAATATACCCAATCAAGCACTCTACCTGGGTGGCAAATTTAGTTCCAGTCCGCAAGAAAAATGGAGAAATACGACTATGCGTCGATTTCAGAAATTTGAATAGAGCCTCTTTAAAGGATCACTATCCTTTACCCCATATTGACCCAATCCTTCATACTGTGGTGGGAGCAAAAATTTTTCTCTGTTAGATGGCTTCTCTGGTTACAATCAAGTTTGGGTGAGAAATGAAGATCAATACAAGACTGCGTTCACCACTAAGTGGGGAACATTTGCATACCAAAGGATGCCCTTTGGATTATCCAACGCAGGAGCAACTTTCCAAAGAGCCATGGACGTAGCTTTTGGGGAGCTTGCGAACAAAATTATTGTCGTCTATTTAGATGACATGACTATTTTTTCTCACAACAAAAAGGACCATGCCACTCATCTACAACAAGTATTTGAGAAATGTAGAGAATTTGGGATATCACTAAATCCTAAAAAATCTATTTTTGCTGTGGAAGAAGGAATACTCCTTGGGCATGTTATTTCTAAAGTTGGGTTGTCAATTGATCCTGATAGAGTAAAGGCACTTCTTGAGTTGTCGCTCCCAGTTAACAAGAAAGGTTTGTAGTCTTTCTTTGGGAAAATAAATTTCGTCAAAAAATTCATTGCAGATTTTGCCCAAACAGTTAAGCCAATGACTGAATTATTGAAAAAGGATGCTCCTTTCAAATGGATAGAGCCAAGGAAAGAAGCTTTCCAGAAAATTCTAGAAGCCATCGCTCAAGCTCCTGTGCTAGTCAACCCTGACTATTCTCGAGGTTTCATACTATATGTTGTCGGAGAGCAAAATAGTTATGCTACAGTTCTCACTCAGAAAGGAGCAGATGACGAAGAAAGACCCATAGCCTTTCTAAGTTCCACCATGCACAAACATGAGGAAAGGTACAACTTCATAGAAAAACAAGTATACGCAATTATGAAATCCTTGAATAAGCTAAAACACTTCTTATCCCAGAGTCGGACGATGGTGTATGTTATTCATCCCGATGTAAGGAACTTCATAATTCAAGGAGAATTGGGTGAAAAAAGAGCTGGATGGGTGACTCGCATCCAAGAGTATGATGTAGAAATACATCCTACTAAAATAGTCAGAGGGAGAGCTTTGTGCCAAGAATTGGCCAAGCAAGCTGCAAGTGGATATGGGGAGAGCCACCCCGTCATGGCAAACACAGAGCAACACCAAGACAGAGTAAGTTCGGGTTGGATCGACGACTTTGTGAGGTATTTTTAGACTGGGTCATGTCCTGAAGATATGAACGCTTCCCAGAGAAGGAGATTCAGAACCCAAGCATTGAAATATACCCTTCGAACAAAGGGGTTGTACAAGATTAACATCGATGGTGTATTGTTAAAATGCGTTCCCGATAATGAAAAGCAAAAAGTGTTAGATGAATTTCACGGGGGTTTTTCAGGGGGACATTATGCAGGCCGAACTACAACTTTGAAGATCCTTAGAGCTGGATGTTATTGGCCTTCCATCTTCCTAGATGCGTACAAAGTGACCCAGAGGTGTGAATAGTGTCAGAGGTATGTGGGAAGAAACAGGAATGCACCTATGCCCTTAAAAGCTATTCAAGTCGAGGAACCATTCCAGTAGTGGGGGTTGGATTTCGTAGGGATAATAGAGCCAAACTCATCATCAGGCCACAAATACATTCTCACTGCCACGGACTACTTCACCAAGTGGGCAGAAGCAGTGCCTACGAAGAAAGCTGATTCAGAAGTGGTGATAGAATTCATCGAAAGTCTAATCACAAGGTTTGGCATACCAGATTCTTTGATTACATACAATGGATCCCCTTTCACTAGTGCAAAGATGATCGAATTCGTCAGTAGATATGGAATTTACCTGAAGACTTCCTCTAATTATTACCCACAAGGTAATGGATTAGCTGAGTCTACTAATAAGAATCTTCTAAGAATTCTGAAAAGAACATTAGAGGACAATAAGAAGAACTAGCACTCACTCCTGAATCAAGCCCTATGGGCCGACATAATCTCAATCAAAAAATCAATCAATACATTGCCATATGCTTTGGTTTATGGCAAAGAAGCTATTCTACCGATTCATATGGAGATACCCGCGTTGAGGATGCTAAACCAAGTTAACGAAGATGAAGGTCATCCAATGGATGCCCGACTGATGCAACTTCTGCAGCTTGAAGAATCTAGGGAATAGGCCTACGATCATCATCAAAAGCATATGGTAAAAATAGTCGGGTGGTTCGATAAGAAAACCACTTTCAAGAAATTTAAAACAGGTGACCTGGTATTAAAATGGAATGTCAAGAAAGCAAATCCAGGACACCATGACAAGTTTGATGCATTCTGGGAGGGGCCATTCAAAATTGTTTTAGAAAAGCAATTCAATGCCTTCCAGTTAAAATATCAAGATGGATGGGTTCTACCCATCATGGTGAACACTTTTCACCTAAAATTGTATTTCCAATAAAAGCTACAGATCACCATTATATGTACAGTATATTATAAGTTTGAAGTTTTGTAAATATTTCCCTTTTTTACGGCCTAATTTTTCTAGAGGACAATAAGAAGGACTAGCACTCACTCCTGGGGAGGAAGTTTCACTGTTAGAATCCTTCCAAGCAAAGGAAGTGGTCATTCTTCTGCTCCCGAAGTGTTCCAGCCACCTGAGAAATCCCAGCAGCTAGAGCTGGGACCAGCTCCCAGAATTGAATTTTTGTGTTCTTCAGACAAAGGTTAAATACCTAAGCGGTAAAAGAAAGGTTCTGATAAGGTGAAGATCACTTGTATTCCAAAGTGCATTCTTTTTCTTTTGTTTTTCCGCTCGAAAATTTTCTTTTCACAACTATGCTGGTGAATCCGCTTCCCAATGGATGAAGGCCTGGTCTCTATTTTTGCGAGCAAAAATTCCCCGAGAAGGCACCAAGAATGTTAGTCAAAAAGTGACTAACTACAGAAAAATAGCTGATGCACCTTTTTGCATATTTTCCAAGAAGACCGAAGTGGCCCATATGCTAAAGATCAAAGAAAAAGCAAAACACCGCAAGGAGGAAAAAGTGTCGCGATATCGCGACATGTTGCATTTTCGTGGGCAAAAGCAAAGAGGAAAAAGTGTCGCGATATCGTGACATGTTGCATTTTCATGGGCAAAAGCAAAGAGAAAGAGCAAAGAGGAAAAAGTGTCACGATATCGTGACATGTTGCATTTTCGTAGCTAAGAGCAACAAAAGGGAGCAAGGAGGCAAAAGTGTCGCGATATCGCGACATGTTGCATTTTCACGACTAAGAGCAACAAAAGGGAGCAAGGAGGCAAAAGTGTCGCGATATCGCGACATGTTGCATTTTTACGGCTAAGAGCAACAAAAGAGAGCAAAGAGGCAAAAGTGTCGCGATATCGCGACATGTTGCATTTTCACGTTGAAGGCAACAAAAGAGCAACGCGAAGGAAAGAATGTCACGATATCGTGACATGTCTCATTTTCACGGCTGAAGGAGAAGAGCAAAGTAAGAGACGAATGTCGCGATATCATGACATGTCGCATTTTCGGCTAAGGAGAAAAGAAAGAAGGAAAGAATGTCATGATTTCGTGACATGTCTCATTTTCACAACTGGAAGCGATAGAAGAGCAAAGCAAGAGATGAATGTCGCGATTTCGTGACATGTCTCATTTTTGCGGTTGGAAGCGGCAGAAGAGCAAAGTAAGAGACGAATGTCGCGATTTCATGACATGTCTCATTTTCACCACTGGAAGCGGTAGAAAAGCAAAGCAAGGAAAGAATGTCATGATTTCGTGACATGTCTCATTTTCGTGACTGGAAGCGGTAGAAGAGCAAAGCAAGAGACGAATGTCACGATTTCGTGACATGTCTCATTTTTGCGGCTGGAAGCGGCAGAAGAGCAAAGTAAGAGACGAATGTCATGATTTCGTGACATGTCTCATTTTCACGGGAAGCGGCAGAAGAGCAAAACAAGAGACGAATGTCACAATTTCGTGACATGTCTCATTTTTGGAGGCGGCAAAAGAGCAAATCAAGGAAATAATGTAGCGATTTCATGACATGCCAGCTGTAAAGGAATAGAGTATATTTTTGGCAACTAGGGACATGCACTAACATCAGCTGTTGATTTCTGAAGAATGGTCTATTGATTATAACCTGGTAGGTCCGCTAGATGATTGCAGAATAACAGGCTCATCTAAAATTAGCCAGAAGGAAATCTATCCAATCTACGAGAAATTCGTTGTATATTATTAGAAACTGCAGACAATTACTTGTAATTGATTGAAGAAATTAAATGTACGTAGTAGAAGATACTCTTTTTAGGGTATAAATAGGAGTGAGTCGACCATGAAAAGAGGTCGGCTCTTGGATGTTTACAAGCTTGATGTACATGTACTGGATTACAAGCAATAAAATATTTCTTCTTCTGGCTTTCAAAACTTCTGTGTGCAAGTGTATGTATCTGGTGTTTTAACTTTTATTCATTCTAAGTTTTATAATGTATCTGTTCTAAAATCTGGACTGTGCACGTATAAATATTGTTTCTAGAGTTGAACATTAAAAGATATTTACATGCTTTTAGACGAACATCTAAAAGTCACACTCAAGAATTCATGTTTTCTATAAAGAAGATATAAAGAAAACTCTGAAAGTAGTAATCTGCATCATCAATGTTTGTTGTTGTCCAATCTATACCATGAGAAAATTTCTAGCTTAGGCTATATTTCCCTTATCTCTTGTTCCCATTTTCTCTAAAAAACTCAAAGGAACCAACCTTCTCTGGAGACTAGACAGATGATCTCAAGCAAGATCTGTCTATTCAATGTTGGCAAAGTCTAAGGCGCAACACTATTAACCGAAGGCAGATTTTTTTCCAACAGATATCTAAAGCATTATATTCATAAGTACCCTAACATGAACATTAATATACCACATATAATTTACCATCTCTCTCTAAGCATATTATATTCCTTTAATTTAGTATTTGATAAAACCATTATAATGGAAAAACATCATTAACTAAATCATTCTTAAAGTGAATATAAATCATTACATCATATAAACAAGACATAATTTCATTCATAAAGGACTATGTATATTTCACATTAATAACCTTCCATTAAAGAGCATACAATAAACTAAAGTAGAAGATGCAAGATTCAAAGATAACACCACACTTATCCTAGAAAAAACACAAAGAGTAAAAACCCAAACTGAAATATATCCATTCATAATATTATCATAATATTCTCCAATACAATCAATTTAAGCAATGTCTAAAATTCTATTTTACAAAAGCATCTATGTGTTACGTAAGAATTTCCACAATTCTTATGTTATGAAAGAAACACCATTATTTCCAATATATTACATAATAATTTCCACAATTTTTTATGTTATAAAAGAAACACCATTCTTTCCAAATATATTCAGTAACAACATGTTTTTACCAAACAAGGTTTCATATTTTCAACAATCACATTGTAATTCCTTCCACGTTCATATAATATTGTATAAAATAAGTTGCAAGAAGATACCCTATAATACCTTCAAGAATGAACTCCACGTTCTTATCATCATCTTAGAACTTCCATAGTTCAATAATTAGTTTAGAACTTCCATAGTTCTATCATAACTTAGGACTTCCATAGTCCTATTATTAGTTTAGAACTTCCATAGTTCTAAACTATGAATAGCTACAACCATTCAATAAGCTAAGTATTGTCTCTAAGTTATATTTACAATCAAGCCATGATTTGTTTTGCAAATCCTATCAAATTTTCCCCAAAATTTAATCTATGGATGCATTCAATTTTTCAACAAAATGTTTTACAAATTCTACAATTTTACTACTGAATTGTATAACAATTTTTCCATAAAATTATATTTAATTCCTCCAAGAATTTGTACTATATTTTATGTGCAATTTCTCCATGAAATTTTAGTATAGTTACCTAAAATTTCTTCATAAAATTATACTATAGTTCATCTATAATTTCTCCATAAAATTGTACTATAGTTCCCTACAATTTCTCCACAAAATTGTACTATAGTTCATCTATTTCTCAATGAAATTATCCTATAGTTCCTCTACAATTCTTCCACAAAATTGTTCTATAATGCTATCAAAATTTGACTTTTAAGCATGCATTCCAAAATACTAAAAGGGAGATTAATCCATTTAATCTCAAATTATTCCTAAGGAAGAGATTAGTCTATTTAATATCTAATTGCTCAAAAAATGGGAGATTAATCTATTTAATATCAAATTAATTCAAAAGAAGAGATTAGTCCTTTGAATCTTTAATTAGTCTAAAAGGGAGATTAATCCATTTAATCTCAAATTATTTCAAAAGAAGATATTAATCTATTTAATCTCAATTTACTTTGAAAATGGTTACCCCAAAAGGGTTACTCTATAAAGATTATTCCAAAAGGGTTATTCCAAGAAGAGGATTTATTAGAAGTTCAAACTAACCAATCAACCTCCTAAGTGCACAATGCTTAAATCTCAGCAAGTCAAACCTCCCCTAGCACCTAGCAACCAGTGCCCTAGCCTCCTTGGCTAGACTAACCACCACATTGTGGTCATGACAATAGAGGAGGATTCCCATATATAAACCAACCATAATTACCCACACAATCGATGTGGGATAATTATTTACAATAAAAATAGAAAGGACTCTTCATCTACATGGGTTCAAACAACACAAAACCATCCAAATCCCATATATCATTATTAGATTTGCAAAGCGGTCTACAATGGTTTGAATGTCAAGGTAAGCGCATTGCCAACTAGTGCTAGCCCAACCACCACTTGATGGTTGAAGACATATGATATCTTTTCTCTATTTAAATTCATTTAGGCCTTAATCATATCCCATGTGGGATATTTCTTAGGGATGCCTTTAAAAGACTTCTATTGGGATGGTCAAGGGCCAACCAAGATGCCCCAATCACTTAGGGGTCAGTTCACTGGGGCCTAAAATCCCAATAAAGAAATTTAAAACCTCTAAACAAGCACTCCAAACATCTTATCAGGTAGATCAAAAGATTTTTTGCTTGTCATAAAATATTCTAACATCAAAATGGACATTCAGATGATGCAACATAGAGAGTTTTGCTTGAATGTAACAGGTTGAGAATTTATGCCTAACTTAGATGGTTTGATAGATGTCTCCATACCATTACAAGAAACTAATGTTATCAACTATATTGTCTTTGCTATTGGTTATGTCTCAAAACATATTACAGGGTTATTTTAGAGGATTACAATAGAATATTTCACTCCTAAATCAACATAAAAATATGGCCAATGCATGAAATATATCTAAAGGGAGTTCATGAATAATGCTCATGTAGGCCGAGTACAAGCTTCTTCTCTAAGTTAATTAGAGCCTATGAATCACAATCCATCTCAAGATCTTGATCAACCAATAAGGGTGTTGAATCCAAGCACTAAAAGGGATATTAAAATAACAAATCCTTATCCTCTAATCTTGCATTGAATCAAATACTAGAAAGCAAGAGTAAATCATGATTGAAAGCAATTATAGTGAGAACAATATACATTCATTATTCAATGTATCAAGAAGCATTTAATGCAAATCAATGTATGGAAAACCTCAACCTCATCCTCTTGATAGGTTTGGTCTCCTTAATCTCTTTAATCTTCTCCTCTTTGTTTATCTACAAGTTCTCTTGTTGATATTGAAGTTGTCTACCTCCTAGTGCTAGATTTTTCTAAAATCTAAGCCCATTTTTATAAAATATTTTTATCCCTTTACAAGCCATCAAGTGTATCTTACTTTATTATTATAAATATGACACTTTAATCCCTTTATTCTCTGATTTGGAGGTGTCCAAATCTACTAGTCAATCCTAATTTGCCTCTTTACTATATTTAAAAGGGCTACTATAGAAATAATAAGATGCCTTAATTTTATTAATTTTAATTTACCATTAGAAAAGATACCAATCCTCCTCCCTTCATTTGGAGGGTGTCCAAATCCATTAGTCATTCCCTAATTTTTGTCCCTTTGCTAAATTTAAAAGGACTACTATTGAAATAGTATGATACCTTAATTTAATCAATATTAAATTCCCATTAGCAAGGATGTTAATCCTCCTCCTTTCATTTAGAGGAAGGGTCAATTTGGAAAAATATTATTTTATTCCAAGGGGAAGATGCTCTTTCTCCTCCCTTGTTTTGGAAGGGGTCTTTGTCACCCAATTCCAACTCAATTTCCTATTTTAAAAAATATCCTAGATAATCAAATCATCTAATTAAAGCTAATCAAAATTAATTACTTAAACCTGTAATTAAATCATCATTGATATTAATATGGATCTTCATCTATCTTTTCTTCTTTCTCATCCTCAGTAGCAACTCCTTCGTCCACTCTATTTGAAGGATTCCTATTCCTACAACTATACTAATACAGACTATCAATAGTACCATATTCTTAAATAAACCAATCATACATTATAAATAATCAACATAATGTCATTTAATCTATCTTCACTACAACATCATATGAAAAAATCTTACCAAAGAAAAATCATGACACTTCTACCAAAAAGTATGAAAGATCTTATTGAAAATATAATAAAACAACTCTTCAACTTATACTCAAATATATA
>JAQPPZ010005494.1:0-46082 GCA_028583015.1 Wollemia nobilis
CTCTTACCAAATATATAGACATCTTACATGTCAAAAATAACATGACTTTTCTATATTTGGTTTCTTTGTTTTTTAAATTTTTCCTTCCTTTTATTTTTTTAGAATTATTTTTCTAGAACTCACCCATTTATAAGTATGCTATTTTTACATTATGCAATTCATATATTTTTTATTTTTTCAATTTTTTTTTTTTTAGAGTTGGTTTTCTTATTTTTTAATTGACTTTCTATTTTTAGAATTGCTTTTCGTATTTTTTAATTGTATCTTTATCTTTAGAATTTCTTTGATTATTTTCTCCAACTCTTTGCATAAATAAGATCCAATTACAAAAATTATTAATTAATAATTAATATTATTAATTTTTAATTAATCAATTTTGCATCACAATCTTTAACATTCCCCCCTTTGATGCAAAATGGAGAAATATCCAAACTTTGCATGTGCCTGCTTGAAAAATCCCTTGGTTATGTTATCATCAACTTGATGTTCAGTTTTGAGATAGTCAAACTTCATGATCTTCTCTTACACCAAATATATTACATAATGATGCTTCATTTCAATGTGTTTAGTATTTGAATAAAAAACTAGATATTTGGACAATTGAATTACAACTTTATTACATAAAAAGTTTTTGGCTCTCCATGAGCCTCTCTAAAATACTTAAGAACATTCCACAACCATACTCCTTGAGTTTATGATAAGTCTAAAGCCACATATTCTACCTCTATAGATGAAAAAGTAACCATATATTTATATCATCAATAAAACTTTCCCAATTTAAATCTATGAAGCTAATCACCCTTACATTGTGCTTTTCAATAGTGATATAATTATTGAACTTGATTTTGTACACCCACTTGGTTTCAATAACATCTTTGTCCTTAGGTGGCTATATCAAATCCCATGTTTCATTCTTATCTATTGAATCCATCTCCTTTTCTATAGCTTAAATACATTTTTTATACTTGACCACTTCATCAAAGGTTCTAGGTTCACTAGAAATAGAAGATAATGCATAATAAGTCAAGTCATCACCAACTTGATTTTTATTACCTTTCCATTCTTGAAACTGAGTTGTTCTCCTCTCATAATTCTAATCTAACATGCATGTAGGTGGATGTGGGAGTAACAACATTTTGTGTTTTTCTCCTTAGGATGTAGATGACAAGCCACTTGATGTCAGAGTAGGTGATACATTAATAGGTGTTCATTGTGTAACTTGTATATCCTATTTCTTTAATTCTTTATCCATTGAGGCCCCCCCTTCACTTTTAGCCTCCTTCCCTTTTTAGAGTGATCTTCATAAGCATCAATCTCAACAAAGATAACATCTTAGGAAATAAAAGTCTTCTTATTTTTAGGGTTCTAGAACATGTATACCTTGATCTTATCATAGGTTTGTAAAGATATGAGGTACACTTTTGGGGTCCATATTCTTTATCTTCTTATAATTTACATGTACATATGCTAAGCATACAAATACTTATGCAACACTTGGTTTCTTACCGATCCAAGCCTTATTCTTGACCGCCATGGTAGGATTCCTATTGAGTATGGAAATGGGTGTCTCCATGGTTTAACCCCAATACATATTCTCAAGCCTTTACTTTTAAGAATACTTATATTTGATTTCATTATTATTCTATCTTTTCTCTATGCAACACCATTTTGTTGTGGATAATAAGGTGTGGTTAGCTACCTTTTGATGCCATGTGAGGATAAATATTCAAGAAATTCCTTGGAGCATTATTTTCCTCCTCTATTTTTCCTCAAATTCTTTATAAATATATATTTTTCATTTCTAGCCATAGTGTTAGATATCTTAAAGCCTAAAACCACTTCATATTCACCCTTTAATAATAAAACACATACATGTCTAGTAGCATCATCAATAAATATAATGAAATAGAAGTTCTTACCAATGCTTGAGCAATACATAGGACCACATAAGCTAGAATGGACCAACTTCAATGGCTAGATATCTCTCCACTTGATAGAGGGAAACATATCCCTATGATGCTTTACAAGTATGCACTCCTTGCATGCTTTATCTTTGCTCTTCACCTGTACTTTTGGAAGCCCATGAACCGTTACTTTTTGATGAACAATATAAAGACTACCAAAATTCAGGTGTACATACCTCTTATTCCACAACCAACTTTTATCCTCAAT
Organism: Wollemia nobilis; assembly: GCA_028583015.1. NCBI lineage: Eukaryota > Viridiplantae > Streptophyta > Pinopsida > Araucariales > Araucariaceae > Wollemia > Wollemia nobilis. The sequence goes on from JAQPPZ010005494.1 coordinate 2,173, forward strand.
AGTGACATAGCAAGAATCGTTGGTTATCATATTGATCTTTAGAGGGAACATCTTATTATTTTTTATAGAAAATGTGCCAATTAGTTTATCTCTTTGCTTATTGTTAATGATAAGACACTCATTATCAAATACCAATTTGAAACCTCTTTTAATAACTTACCCCACAATTATCAAGTTCTGATTCATGTTGGGAGCATGATAGACATCATTGATGGTTCCTTTACCATATCTATATTTGATAGGCATATTGCCTTTGCCCACCATTTGAACCATATTTCTATATTCCAATTGCACTTGAGTATTATAGATATTACCAAGCTTCTTGAATCCATATTTTCAATTAGATATATGGTTAGAACAATCGCTATAAATAAACCAAACTTACGTATTGGATTCCATGGAGTCATTGCATGATATAATCTAGTCATTATCATGCTCCATAGTGTAGGTCTTTGTTTTTCAACAACTTTGATCTCCTTGAGTCTTGAACTCCAACATCCTTCAATATTACATGTCTAGAGGTTTTACAACAGTAGTAAGTAATATTCTTCTTGTTTGGCTTGTTATTCCATTTTGAGTTGACTTTTTTCTTCTCCTTTTGGTTGGAGTTCTCCGAGGTACCTTCTCCTTCACCTCTATCCTTTTACAACTTCTTTCCTTAGAGTTTAAAATCCTCATCTTGGTCTCAAGAGCTTGATATAAATTATTGATGTAGTATTTCATCTTATCTTCATGAGAAAAGAGTGAACTGATAAGCTCTTCAAATTTTATAGTTTTTAAGTTCTTGTACTCCTTGAGGGTGACAACTATGTGTAAACACTTGGTTGTGAAATATATTAAGATATTAACAACCACCTTATCATTAGTGTATTCAACATAGACCCACATCTTCTACATCATTTCATTCACTTTGACATAATAGCATCCTATACTTTATCCTTCCTCCACTCGTATATTCTCAAATTTCATCATCAATATTTGGAGCTTTTCTACCTTGATATTCTCCATTCTTTGTAGGAAGTCTCCAAAGTTGTCTATGCTTTAGCTATGTGTTTGCAACCAGCTATATGATCCTAGATTCTAGGAAATATAGCACTTTGAACATAGAAAAAGGCTTGTGCATCAACCTTCTCCTTATTCCATTTTCTAAATTTTTGATATTGTAACAAGCTGCTCTAATAAACCAGAGCTATGTAATCTATCACTATGATATTCCATATGCCTTCCCACTCTAAAATCTACTACAGCTGATATTTCTAATACTCAAAATTGTCTCCTTTAAATAAAGGAATGTTCATGGAAGAAACACTAAAATCCATGACAGATTCTTCAATCAATATAGAGATTTCCTCTCTAACAAGATTTGCTACAATTTTGGTTAAGGAATATCTAGATTAAATCTTTTACTAATTTTTTTTTTCCTTGTTCAAAGAACCAACAACAATAGCCCATGCTAGCAATCTCAAGCCTGCAAGCTAAAAATTAATAAACTAGAATAGTTAGCTTTGATACCATATTTTAATATAAGTGTGGAAAGAATGCATATACCATCAATAAATATCTAATTTTGATCAAGAAATTAGCAATTTATTACATAGAATAAAGACAACACAACCCTAGATATACATAGCAATTATGTTATATTATATTGCAGATCTGGTTTTTATCATAAAACTAGAGTTTACAACTCCCTTGAATCCTCCGTGAATCCTACAACTAAATCATTTTGAATTCTTTTGATCATAAAATTGGAGTTTACAGTTGACTTGAATCCTGCAATATATAGACATGTTACACGCCAAAAATAACATAAATTTTCTATATCTAGTTTTCTTGTTTTTTTTTTTTTTTTTTTTCTTCTTTTCTATTTTTAGAATTCTATTTTTAGCACTCACCCATTTATAATTATGGGATAATAAACTATGCAATTTATATGCACTTTCCTATTTTTCAATTGTCTTACTATTTTTAGAGTTGTTGTTCTATTCTTAGAACTATTTTTCTTATTTTTTTAGTTTCCTTGCTATTCTTAGAGGTGATTAGTTTCTTTTTTATATTTAGAAATGCTTTTTTATTTTCTCTAACTCTTTAAAAATTTAGAAAATGAATTAATTAATAAATAATAATATTAATTATTAATTAATCAATCTTGCATCACAATCTCCAACAATCTTCAATTATAGAGGTATTCTAATGAATAACAGTTTTTATAGTTTATTTTCATTATGCTTTGTTTGTGTTCTATATGCTCTATCAAGAAGTAAAATGAGATTCAAGGAAATATATAAAGAAAAAGATCAAAATTCTCATAAGGAATGTCATAGAGTATATAGTGTTCTTGAAGTTACGTTGTATGCATACCTTAATAGAATAGTATCTATAAAGAATAATTCAATCATCATGATATAAAAAGTTGGAGTGACATGATCATGTATGAGATATTAGGTCTAGCACTACATAAAAATTGTTGCTCTTACTATCTTCATGTGATTCCCCAATTTACATATATTTCATGACGTGTTTATATCAAGAATATTATTTGAAAAGGATATCCATAAAAATATATTGTACAATATAGAAATTATATTGAATACACCAATTATTTGAAAATGATATGCATAAAAATATATTGTACAATATAGAAATTATATTGAATACACCAATTTAATGCTTCTCATAAATAGACATCCATGTCCATCCATACTGCATCAAAGTTAACTTAACATTTCGTCTCCAAATTGAAATATATAAATCTAAATTTATCTACTTATTTATTGTATCCCTTGAACTTAAAAAACAATAAAAGTGAAGGGGTAGCCTTCTTACAATAATTCTTGTTTAATTAACATCAATCCTATACATATATTCAATATTCTTGTTTAATTAACATCAATCCTATACATATCTTCAATAATTTCTCTAGATATGATTATAGAATAAGACCAATTTTGAAGATCCTTTCTACCAACAAATACTCTAAAAAAGTAAGGTTTTCAATTGAAAGCACTATTTGTGATAAATTAGGTAAAATTGAGCTATTTTGAACTATATTTACTTTGCATATATATTTTTTTATTTGTGGAAAACATCCCAAAAGGGATGCCACTTTCGGTTAAGACCCAAGGAGGCAAGGGTATCCATTCTGCCAAAAACGCCCAAGACTCAGACCTGGCCTACCACCTTTGACATACTCAAGGAGCAAAAAAACACACAAAACCAAATTAAAAAAAGAAAATAACAGCAAAAATAATAAAATAAAATAAAAAACAAACTCCTTGAGTGTGTCAAAACCAAAACCACAACCAAACACACACAATAAGATAAAAGAAACCACAACACAAACCACATAGAAAAACACAAGAACCACATAACAAAACACAAACAAGACAAAAACAACAGAACACTACAAAGACAACCCAAAAAAACATGAAAAATAAACAAAACCAAAACCTAAAAAATAAAATAAATAAAATAAAAATAAAAACAACCAACAATAGACAATAAAAAAAAACAAAAAACTGAAAGCACGAGATTCCGGGCAAAGGAAACACTAATTATGCAATGTAAGACGAAATGTAACGCTTTAACCTTATGCGCCAAAACAAAGGAAAGAGACAATTTGGAAAGGAAAGAAAAGATGTAAAGAAATCACAGCCCTCTTTATTCAAATATCTTATCCTCGGTTACATAGACGTCTCCTCCCTTTTTGGGGGTTAGGAGCGTCAAATTCGTATTTGTTACAGTATGTGACTTAGTCTTCCTCTTTCCGCGTGCCCACGATTGCAATGGGCGGGCCAAGATGATGCCGTCGCTGATGTCGATGAGTTCTTAACCTCTGCTGCTTCTCCTGCGAACAAAGAAACAACCAAGATGTCAGTAGCATCTACCGCAAATGAAAAGTGTTTGCTCTCTAAAACTAACGAAATATGCATGTAAACATTTGCCTGAAACAGTAATTACAGTGAGTCCAAATGGCTTCAAAACTTGACGAGAAGATAAGAAAAGTTACCGAAGGCCACCGCCACTCGAGACAACCGGCCAATCTACCTTCAACCGGAATTCGTCCCCGGGAAGGACGAATTCGACCGCAATTCGTCCCTGGGTGGGACGAATTCTTCTGTGTTGAAGAAACTGACCTGCTGCTGCTCCAATGTCAGATCCCGAGACCTGCAAAACGCTTGCAAACAGGGGGGTTATATAATTGGGGCCATTTTGGGACGACCCAGATGGTCGGATTCCCCCAATTTGGCCTCCACCCTCGGGAATTTGACCTTGACACTTGCAAGTCAGCGAAACAACAAAGCAACACAAAACATACTAGAATCTGACCAAAAGTTACAAAATTACAGCTATGGGTTAATCAAACCTAATAACACAAAATGCAATCTGAAAAGTAATCTAAAATGCTCTAAAACTTAAAATAGGACTTGGGAGGTGCGGGGGTGCCCAAGTGGGCCTCCCACCGTTGGCACTTGATTTTGGAGCCAATCCACCAGGGATGGGCCCAAAACCTCTTAGGATTGGGGGGTCGGCGAATTGGTTGGTTCAAGTGTCCATGTGTTGTATTTGGGTCAGGTTCGAGCTTCCAAAGGCCACCCAACAACCTCCCTTGCAAAAGAGATTGGTGGATGTGGGAAGGTGAACCAAAAGGGATGCAAGTGGGTCTTCAACTCGGCAGCACTTCGTTGCTTGAAAACTCCTTCAACCTGTATATTTTGGGTGAGAAAAGTCCCACCTTTTATAGACCCATGGGGTCTCTTTTGGGAGGGAAGCACAAATGCCATGTGTTGGTCATAGGCGCCATGTGGCAGTCTTGTCTTCCCATGAGGGAGGGGAGTCCTCCGTTGACTTGGGCTTTAATAAATGCCTTTTGTGATAGTCTTTTAATGGCCCCTCTGTCCACCTACACACGCGTGCAAGGCAGGAATCATCAACTGACTGTTCTGGGCTGCCACTTGGCGCCATTTGGGGCAGTAAACAAGCAACAATCAAATCAATCAAACACTTGGCATTTCGTGAATCATGAATACAAGGTTCCCCTGAGGTAAAAATGCCCTTCGCCTATTCATGACTGATCAATGTCTAAGTTCAAGTCACACCTCACCAAAACAGGTTAACACTTGAAATCAAATTCCTTAGCTCGTCAGAAGCAAGGATTCAAGAATGCATGCCCTTTCCATACTTGGGGCATCAAAAGTTGGTTAGGTTACCAAGAAACCCTAATCATTAGTGCTTTGGTTATCTATTTTTGCTCAGCACTACGTCACCCGCAGCGCTTCTCAAAAAGGGGCATCTATAGACACCAAAACAGCACCAATCCGATTATGTGATTGCAAACACTGATCGCTTTGACAAACACAGCCCCCAGGGCAGCCCTTAGAGGTCAAACAGTGGTCCTAACCACTTCCATAGCAATTTTGTAAGGTCAAGAAGCAATTTGGTACATTTAGACACTTTGCCCAGTACTCGTCTCACCCAGGGACGATTACTAACTCGCAATCGTTTCACCCAGGGACGATTGTTGTAATCGTCCCACCCAGGGACGATTACCGAGTTTAACGGGCAAAATGACGAACGATGCCAAGTGGCAGCCCAGAACAGTCAGTTGATGAATCCTGCATTGCACACGTGTGTAGGTGGACAGAAGGGCCGTTAGAGGACTGTCACAAGAAGCAATTATGAAAACACAAGTCAATGGAGGACTCCCCTCCATCATGAGGAGACATGACTGCCACATGGCGCCTATGACCAACATATGGCATTTGTGCTTCCTTCCCAAAGGAGACCCCTTGGGTCTATAAAAGGTGAGACTTTTCTCACCAAAAATAGAAGGGTTGAAGGAGTTTTCAAGCAACGAAGTGCTGTCAAATTGGAGACACACTTGCATCCCCTTTTATTCATCTTCCCACATCCACCAATCTCTTTTGCAAGGGAGGTTGTTGGTTGGCTTTTGGAAGCTTGAATCCGACCCAATTCCAACACATGGACACCTGAACCAACCAATTCGCCGACCCCCACTCTTAAGAGATTTTGGGCCCACCCCAAGTGGATTGGTGCCAAAATCAAGTTCCATCGGTGGGCTGCCCACTTGGGCACCCCGCACCTTTTGGATTTAGTTGTAGTTCATTTTCTGTCATTTGTTCATATTCCATGTTATTCTCTGTTGTTCAATAGTTCATAATCTTGAATCTTGATTTCAAAAGGTTTTCATCGAATATTATCATAAGACGAGATTTCGGGAAAAGGAAACACTAGTTATGCAACATAAGAAGAAAATGCAACACTTTGATCTTATGCACTAAAACAGAGAAATGAGACAACTTGGAAACGAAAGACAAGATGCAAAGAAATCACAGCCCTCTTTATTCAAATATCTTATCCTCGGTTACATAGACGTCTCCTCCCCTTTTGGGGGCTAGGAGCGTTAAATTTGACTTCATTACAATGTGTGACCTAGTCTTCCTCTTCCCGCGTGCCCACGATTGCAATGGGCGGGCTAAGATGCTGCCGTCGCTGATGTGGATAAGTTCTTCACCTCTGATTTCTTTTCCTGCAATCAAAGAAACAATGAAAATGTCAGTAGCACCTGCTATAAATGAAAGGGGTTCGTTCTCTAAAATCAATGAAATACGCATGTAAACATCTGCCTGAAATAGTAAATACAATAAGTCCAAATGGCTTGAAAACTTGACAGAAGACGGAAAATGTTATCAAAAGGCCATTGCTCCTGAGACAGCCAGTCAATATGCTTTTACCTGGTAATCGTCCCTCGAAAGGATGATTGCTGCTGTTAATCATCCCCTGAAAGGACGATTGCTGATGTTAATCGTCCCCTATAAGGATGATTGCTGCTGTTAATCGTCCCCTGTGGGGACGATTGATACTGTGTTGAAGAAGCCGACCTGCCGCTGCTCCAATGTCGATTCCCAAGACCTACAAAATGCCTGCAAACAAGGGGGTTATGTAATTGGGGCCATTTTGGGACGACCCAGATGGTCGGAATCTCCCAATTTGGCTTCCATAACCGAGAAATTGGACGTTGTTACCTGCAAGTCAGTGGGACAACCAACATAACAAAAGCATGATAATATTCGATGAAAACCTTTTGAAATCAAGATTCAAGATTCTGAACTATTGAACAGTAGAGAATAACATGGAATATGAACAAATGACAAAAAATGAACTACAACTAAATCCAAAAGGTGTGGGGTGCCCAAGTGGGCAGCCCACCGATGGAACTTGATTTTGGCACCAATCCACTTGGGGTGGGCCCAAAATCTATTAGGAGTGGGGGTCGGCGAATTGGTTGGTTCAGGTGTCCATGTGTTGGAATTGGGTCGGATTCAAGCTTCCAACATCCAACCAACAACCTCCCTTGCAAAAGAGATTGGTGGATGTGGGAAGATGAATAAAATGGGATGCAAGTGTGTCTCCAATTCGATAGCACTTCGTTGCTTGAAAACTCCTTCAACCCTTCTCTTTTGGGTGAGAAAAGTCTTACCTTTTATAGACCCAAGGGGTCTCCTTTGGGAAGGAAGCACAAACGCCATGTGTTGGTCATAGGCGCCATGTGGCAGTCATGTCTCCTCATGAGGGAGGGGAGTCCTCCATTGACTTGTGTTTTCATAATTGCTTCTTGTGACAGTCCTCTAACGGCCCTTCTGTTCACCTAAACACGCGTGCAAGGCAGGAGTCATCAACTGACTATTTTGGGCTGCCACTTGGCGTCGTTCGTCGTTTTGCCCGTTAAACTCGGTAATCGTCCCTGGGTGGGACGATTACAACAATCGTCCCTGGGTGAAACGATTACGAGTTAGTAATCGTCCCTGGGTGAAAGCATGAGATTTCGGGCAAAGGAAACACTAGTTATGCAACATAAGACGAAAATGCAACGCTTTGATCCTATGCACTAAAACAGAGAAAGGAGACAACTTGGAAACGAAAGACAAGATGCAAAGAAATCACAACCCTCTTTATTCAAATATCTTATCCTCGGTTACATAGACGTCTCCTCCCCTTTTGGGGGCTAGGAGCGTTAAATTTGTCTTCATTACAATGTGTGACCTAGTCTTCCTCTTCCCGCGTGCCCACGATTGCAATGGGTGGGCTAAGATGCTGCCGTCGCTGATGTGGATAAGTTCTTCACCTCTGATTGCTTTTCCTGCAATCAAAGAAACAATGAAAATGTCAGTAGCACCTGCTGTAAATGAAAGGGGTTCGTTCTCTAAAATCAACGAAATACGCATGTAAACATCTCGCTCGAAACAAGAAATACGATTAAGTCCAAATGGCTTGAAAACTTGACAGAAGACGAAAAATGTTATCAAAAGGCCATTGCTCCTGAGACAGCCAGCCAATCTGCTTTTACCTGGTAATCGTCCCTCGAAAGGACGATTTCTGCTGTTAATCATCCCATGAAAGGACGATTGCTGCTGTTAATCATCCCCTATAAGGACGATTGCTGATGTTAATCGTCCCCTGCAGGGACGATTGATACTGTGTTGAAGAAGTTGACCTGCCGCTGCTCCAATGTCGATTCCCAAGACCTGCAAAATGCCTGCAAACAAGGGGGTTATGTAATTGGGGCCATTTTGGGACGACCCAGATGGTCGGATTCTCCCAATTTGGCTTCCATCACCGAGAAATTGGACGTTGTTACCTGTAACTCAGTGGGACAACCAACATAACAAAAGCATGATAATATTCGATGAAAACCTTTTGAAATCAAGATTCAAGATTCTGAACTATTGAACAGTAGAGAATAACATGGAATATGAACAAATGACAAAAAATGAACTACAACTAAATCCAAAAGGTGCGGGGTGCCCAAGTGGGCAGCCCACCGATGGAACTTGATTTTGGCACCAATCCACTTGGGGTGGGCCCAAAATCTATTAGGAGTGGGGGTCGGCGAATTGGTTGGTTCAGGTGTCCATGTGTTGGAATTGGGTCGGATTCAAGCTTCCAAAATCCAACCAACAACCTCCCTTGCAAAAGAGATTGGTGGATGTGGGAAGATGAATAAAATGGGATGCAAGTGTGTCTCCAATTCGGCAGCACTTCGTTGCTTGAAAACTCCTTCAACCCTTCTCTTTTGGGTGAGAAAAGTCTCACCTTTTATAGACCCAAGGGGTCTCCTTTGGGAAGGAAGCACAAACGCCATGTGTTGGTCATAGGCGCCATGTGGCGATCATGTCTCCTCATGAGGGAGGGGAGTCCTCCATTGACTTGTGTTTTCATAATTGCTTCTTGTGACAGTCCTCTAACGGCCCTTCTGTCCACCTACACACGCGTGCAAGGCAGGAGTCATCAACTGACTGTTCTGGGCTACCACTTGGCGTCGTTCGTCATTTTTCCCGTTAAACTCGGTAATCATCCCTGGGTGGGACGATTACAACAATCGTCACTGGGTGAAACGATTGCGAGTTAGTAATCGTCCCTGGGTGAGACGAGTACTGGGCAAAGTGTCTAAACGTACAAAATTGCTTCCTGACCTTACAAAATTGCTATGGAAGTGGTTAGGACCACTGTTTGACCTTTGAGGGCTGCCCTGGGGGCTGTGTTTGTCAAAGCGATCAGTGTTTGCAGTCACATAATCAGATTGGTGTTGTTTTGGTGTCAACAGATGCCCCTTTTTGGGAAGTCGTTGCGGGTGACGCAGATGCTTGAGCAAAAATAGATAACCAAAGCACTAATGATTAGGGTTTCTTGGTAACCTAACCAACTTTTGATGCCCCAAGTATGGAAAGGGCATGCATTCTTGAATCCTTGCTTCTGACGAGCTAAGAAATTTGATTTCAAGTGTTAACCTGTTTTGGTGAGGTGTGACTTGAACTTAGACATTGCTCAGTCATGAATAGGCGAAGGGCGTTTTTACCTCGGGGGAACCTTGTATTCATGATTCACGAAATGCCAAGTGTTTGATTGATTTGATTGTTGCTTGTTTATTGCCCCAAGCAGGAGCGTGATTGTCTTTGTCAATGATTCTTTGAATGCATGTCATTTTCCTTAATTGGGTGTGTGATTGTTGGTTGGTGACTAAGTGTGACTACCCCCTCAAGCGACGAATCGATGAGGGAATGACCTTCGTGAGAGAAGCGACGAGTCGCTTGACCCAAGATGACTTGTGAAAGGGTGCCTTTAGAGGGTTTACCATTAAGCGTGTGCAATTTTTCCAACATTTGGACCTATTTTTTATGGGTGTTAACCCTTTTGGTGATGCCTGAATGGGGTGAAATCATCGAAAACCTAACTTCCCATTGAGCGGTCCGGCTATTGTAGCCTTCTTGGGGAAGTAGGAGAGCGATAATTTGGACCTCGACATCAATTTTCTTTGCCAAGAGGTTAAGTGTGAGAGCACTTGTGTCCGACAATGCTTATTGCTTTGTTTTTATGTTGCATGTTTTGTTGTTTTTTTTTTTTTTTTGTGACACCATTTGGGGATTAAATTTTCGAAAATCCGTCTCTCGTGGAGCGGTCCGGCTATGGTAGCCTTCTTAGGGAGTAGGATAGTGATTATTTGTGACCCTGATGTCGATTTGTCATGCCAAGAGTTTAAGTGCAAGTGCACTTGTGTCTGGCAATGTTTATTGCTTTTTGTGTTGTTTTGATTTTCTTGTTGTTTTTGAGTGGGCTTTGACCCTTTTGTGATGTCGTTTGGGGATGAAATTGTCAAAAATCCGTCTTCCCGTGGAGCGGTCCGGCTATGGTAGCCTTCTTAGGGAGTAGGATAGTGACAATGTAGACCCTGACATCAGTTTTTCTATGCCAAGAGGTTAAGTGCAAGAGCACTTGTGTCTGGCAATGTTTATTGCTTTTTGTTTTTGTGTTGCATTTATTTGTTGTTTTTGTTGTTTTGATTTTCTTTGATCTTGTGCATGATGGTTGATGAATATGGATGTTGCATGTTGATTTATTTTTATGGATGCATATGCTATGATGAATGCAAACGGTTTTGATTTATATGTGATATGCAGATATGAAATGGATGAATGGGGTTTGTGATGTTTGGCTATGGCACCATAGACTGTTTAGAGCTCTGTTATTTTGTTTTTAGGTGATTGCTGTGATGTATGCCTCTACATGTATACATGGTTTTTCTGTTTTTGTATTTTTTGATGGTATTTGCAAAGATGAAAAGTAGCGCAGTTGGTTTAGAAATGTAGCTAAGGTTTTCTGAGACTCAAACGGTTTTAGCTCACTAACCACGACTATACTTTATCTTACAAGACTTTTGACCAAGGTATGAATCGGACTTGTTTTTGACCAAGTTATTTCACATCCCTGTGTGTGCAATTGATTTCATTTATGTGGTATTTGTCAGGATACCGCCAATGCCAGATGGGCTTTCAACCGAACCTGTACTAAGGATCACCTAATTAGCTCCACGAATTCTTTTGTTGTATGTACTAAGATTAATCTGCGGTGTAATCCAGGATGCCATAAGCTAGCTCATCCACATGCAAACATTGATCTGTACGCAATTTAATGTGACAGATATATCGTCATGCGGGAGGTTTACTTCTGTTACCCATTGGCTATCAACCAAATTGGTACCGAAGCTTGCCTTATGACCTATAGAATGCTGAGAGTTCCAGGGATTCAAGGTCAACTCCCTTCTTTTATTCAATTGTATTGGGATACTTGCTCATTGTAGTGATGAGATCACTGTTTATTTTGATTTGTTTTTCTTTCGAGAAAGGGATTGGGGTCATGGAGTGACGAAAATCACTGTTGTTTGTGCCTTTTGATGTGTGCACTGTAGTTTGTCAAATTTGGAGTTTTGACATTTTGCAAATTTTTTGTGTTTTGCAACTGTTGAGAACTTTAGGGATTCTTAGGGAATTGGGTAGGGAGGATGCTTGTCATTTTTCCAACTCTCAGCATTCTAGGGGTCATTCGCACAGGGGGATGAGCAAGATAACCGTTTCGCTTGTGGTGACCTAGATTATTTTGTAGGTTTCGTCTTTCGTTCACATAATTTGGGAATTTTAGTGTTTTGGTTTGTGTTGGGATGTTACGTAACAAGGTGTATTTCAAGTATGAATCTACCTTCATAAAATCTGTTCGACTTGATACACTACATGGCTAAAGAGGAAAATGATGACTGAATTACTAAAACTCTTGGTACATTCCCAGACCACTGACTGTAGTGTGGTAAAAGTTATGCTTGGTGTTTTTGTTGTTTTTGTAACATGAGACAATGCGGAACAAGATGGACTATCAGAGCTATTGCAGCTTATGGTGCCTTTGACCTGTATGACTACAAATATGCAATGTATGGATGCAATGCTTAATGCAGCTATGTATTTTTGTAATTTTGATCGATTGTTTTTGGTGAAGGTGAAGATAAGGTGCGAGAATATGAATTTTTTGATGAATTTGAGTATGCCTAGAATTGAGATGCAAATATTTGTTGTTTTTGATGATTTTTGTTGTTTTGTTTTTTTGAATTTCTTGATTTTTTTTTTTTTTTGACCAAGCGATTGCGATAATCGTTGGAGCTTTTTGGGTTTGACCAAGTGATTGCGATAATACTTGGAGCTTTTTGGATTGACCAAGAGATTGCAATAATCCTTGGAGCTTTTTGGATTGACCAAGAGATTGCGATAATCCTTGGAGCTTTTTGGTGACCAAGGGATTGCGATAATCCTTGGAGCTTTTTGGGTGACCAAGAGATTGAGATAATCCTTGGAGCTTTTTGGATTGACCAAGAGATTGCGATAATCCTTGGAGCTTTTTGGTGACCAAGAGATTGCGATAATCCTTGGAGCTTTTTGGGTGACTAAGAGATTGTGATAATCCTTGGAGCTTTTTGGGTTGACCAAGAGATTGCGATAATCCTTGGAGCTTTTTGTATTGACCAAGAGATTGCGATAATCCTTGGAGCTTTTTGGGTGACCAAGAGATTGCGATCATCCTTGGAGATTTTTGGGTGACCAAGAGATTGCGATAATCCTTGGAGCTTTTTGGATTGACCAAGAGATTGTGATAATCCTTGGAGATTTTTGGGTGACCAAGAGATTGCGATCATCCTTGGAGATTTTTGGGTGACCAAGAGATTGCGATAATCCTTGGAGCTTTTTGGATTGACCAAGAGATTGCGATAATCCTTGGAGATTTTTGGGTGACCAAGAGATTGCGATAATCCTTGGAGCTTTTTGGGTTGACCAAGAGATTGCGATAATCCTTGGAGCTTTTTGTATTGACCAAGAGATTGTGATAATCCTTGGAGCTTTTTGGGTGACCAAGAGATTGCGATAATCCTTGGAGCTTTTTGGGTGACCAAGAGATTGCGATAATCCTTGGAGCTTTTTGGGTGACCGAGAGATTGCGATAATCCTTGGAGCTTTTTGGGTTGACCAAGAAATTGCGATAATCCTTGGAGTTTTTGTGTTTTTGACCAAGTGATTACGATAATCCTTGGAGCTTTTTGTGTGACCAAGTGATTGAGATAATCCTTGGAGCTTTTTGGGTGACCAAGTGATTGCGATAATCCTTGGAGATTTTGGGGTGACCAAGTGATTACGATAATCCTTAGAGCTTTTTGGTGTGGCCAAGTGATTGTGATAATCCTTGGAGCTTTTTGGGTTGACCAAGAGATTGCGATAATCCTTGGAGCTTTTTTGTATTGACCAAGAGATTGCGATAATCCTTGGAGCTTTTTGGGTGACCAAGAGATTGTGATCATCCTTGGAGCTTTTTGGGTGACCAAGAGATTGCGATAATCCTTGGAGCTTTTTGGATTGACCAAGAGATTGCGATAATCCTTGGAGATTTTTGGGTGACCAAGAGATTGCGATCATCCTTGGAGCTTTTTGGGTGACCAAGAGATTGCGATAATCCTTGGAGCTTTTTGGATTGACCAAGAGATTACGATAATCCTTGGAGCTTTTTGGGTGACCAAGAGATTGCGATAATCCTTGGAGCTTTTTGGTTTTGACCAAGTGATTGCGATAATCCTTGGAGCTTTTTGGGTGACCAAGGGATTGCGATAATCCTTGGAGCTTTTTGGTTTGGATTATGGTTCTTCAGGGGATAGAGGTACCCCCAGCTTGATGGTCTTTGCACTTCGGATCTGGCTCTAGAGGTATGGGCATGAATGGATCATCCCTATGCACGGAGATGAGGACAGGGTCCGCCCGCGGCACTGATGTTGCTATGATGTCTCTTGGTGGAAGTTGCTCTCTATGTGCCCAAAGTGGCGGATGTAATGCTTGGTCCCACTGTGGTGGGTTAACGCACCACTCATGCCCTAGTATTATGTTTATCTGTTGACATGCTTCCTCAAATTTTATGGGATGCCGATGCTGTCGCATGTGATTGTTGTGGGCTATCTCTCGTTTCATCTTCACTTTCAACTAGTGAGTACAGACTCATCAAAATCTGGAGATTCTGAGACATGGAGGACTGCATCATCAGGTAGCCCTATGGTTGAAGGTTGATCCTTTTTGAAAGGAGCCTTATGTAAGTTGGGCCTTGGGAGCTCCAAAATCTTGGTTTCTACCAACTCTAAGTGCTCTAGAATTTTGCATGTATCGGGGCATTTGAGCCCCTCCTCTTTGGTTGGTTCTTGTTGAGGAGCTTGGGGCTTATGGAGGGGTGGCCAGATGGCACCCCCATGCCTTGGTGGGGCTTTTCATCTCGCTCTTCTTCTTGCTCTGATTTCTTAGAGGCTTCTTGATGAATTTCTAAGGGTGGCTCATAGACCTGAGTGGGTTCCTGAAGAAGGCACCCATCATTGGTTATAGGAGTGATCTCCTGCTCATGTCTAGGAGGCGTCGGGGGTGGTGCTTCAGGAATCGGGGGAGTAGCCTCCCACTCCTATCTAGGAGGTGTTGGGGGTAGCGTTTGATGGGGTCGCGATGACCTGTCTTGCCCCCATGGGTTGTGCCACTCAAAATATTTTGTCTTATGTGTGTGAGGGGTTGGAGTCTCCTCAGGTGGTTTATAGCGCAACTTTACTACTTTGCATTGCATGTATAAGTCTTCTAACTCCTGATGACCTTGCTCTATGCGTAACTCATCCGCTTCGCGTTGCATGCGCTCTCTATCCAAGCGGTGTCGATACTCTATCTCCTGATGACTTTGTTCAAGCTGCGTGATTTGGGCTTGACGGGTGGTATGTCTGGCGACTATCGGGTCAGTTCGGTCTACCCTATTTTGCTCAAGAGGCTCGAATGTTTCTCTTATGTGTTGGCCTCGATCTTGATGATCTAAAATTTCAATGGGTCGCTTCCCTCTGTCGATGTAGGTGGCATGTACTTGAGGCCGCACTGTTTGTTGTCCTCGAGGAATGCGATGATTTTCCTCGTACTCCCTTTCATGTTGGCTCTCCTGCATAGTGTGTTGGAACAACTCATCCTCCTGGCACTAAAGGTGCTCTTTGTTAATATAGTACAGTTCCTCTAAATGTAGTCGCTCTAGCTCAAGTTGCATGAATTGCATTTTGCGTGCGACGTGCTTGACAGATTCTAAGATGGTTGGTCCTGTCGCCTCGTGTATAGAAATCCTAGATGCCTCTATTAGATATTTTTGATCGTAGTGATCCAAGATCTCTATAGGTGACCTCCCTTTGTTGAGGGTAGCGACATTCCCTTGGGGCTTTACCCTCAGTGAGTGGTCCTGATAGATAGCCTGTGCAGAGGCATATTGCTCCCGCACTGTATATTGCTCTCGAGGAAGGTACGGATCTTCCTCTTTCTCTCTTTCATAAGTGAAAAAGGGACGGACGGAGTTAGTTCGCTCCGTCTGAAGAGCCTTGTATTCTAGATTTTTCTTTGTAGTCCTGACAACTAGAGGGGGTGAAGGAGGGATAATGTAATCATGTGGTTCCTCCCGTCGAACCCTATGTTGACCTAGCGCTTCATCGCGCTGTGACCACTCATAATGATCTTCTAAGGGAGCTCTCCTATGATTGTACCCCTCATGGAAGGGTGTGTGCTGAATGTTATGCTGAATAGGAGTGCTCCTCGAAGAGGTGTCCCTGTAGTCCCTTTCCTTTAAGGTGTGGAGGGGACTGCCTTGTGTGTTAGGTTGCCAAGGTGGTATGACCAAATCCTTGGGATTGTAATGGAGATGACTTGTTCTTCCTTGGATATTCCCCATAGCATCCGCCCGTGATTGGGCTTGGCTATGGGTGAGCACCATGACGATGTCTCTCTAAAAACCCTAAAAATTGAAATGAGTCAGATGGGGCCCAAAATTGGTGTGTGCATCCCTCTTATAGTATATAAGACAAAAATGAAGTTTCAAGTCCTAGATCTGAATACATAAGGAGATATTGACATCCGAACAGCTTAAAAAGTGTAAAAAAATGCGTGCCCAATTTTAAAACCTAATTTCGGGGCACTAGCTGATGGAATTTGGCCTCGAAAACTGACTTTTTTGGGCAAATAGAATTCTAGAGAATTGTATTTGTTTAAAATTATCCCACCTAACTCCATGTAAATTTTCAAGTCAATCGAAGCTATGGTTGAGAAGTTATGGCCCCGGCAAGATGCACTAAAATTTAGAGAAAAATGTAAGATTTTCCATATTTTGTTGGATGGTCCTGCATCACTTATGGGCACATTTGGGGTGCTTTTGGGTTGACCAAATGGTTCATGGACACCTTTGGGGCATTTTGGAGTGACCAAGCGATTACGGGAATCCTTGGAGCTTTTGGAAAAAATGACAAAATGCGTAGATTTTTTATCTTTTGTTTATGATGATTTTTCTTTTTGTTACACTAAGCAGAAATGAACACACACATATGCAAACCGTGATTATCTCTTTTAAGGATTAAATGGTGTGTCCTAAACTGGTTTAGTGCATTTTGGTGTTTTGTTTTGTTTTTGTAGGTTTTGAAGGACATTTAAATGCATAATGTAGGCTCTTATAACTCCCAAAAGGTCACCCCTTCAATATACCAACCAGGCCGTTATACCAACCTCTCTATATACCCGCCCTTACGAGAGGGAGACTATAGGTACGTGAGAGCAGAAGGTACGTGGTACATAGGCGGTACGGAAGGGGGATTGTCCTGTTAATGGCACCTACCATAGAAGACTTATCCTTGCGTGCATGGGAATCACCCCAGCGACACTCGGTCAGCTTTCATCAGGATTTATGCCTAACAACAGTTGACAATTGGGAAATGGATGCAAAGCTAAGCCAAGGTGGTGATGAACCCACCGTTGGTCTTGCTCAAGGGCTGGGGTCTTACGACCAGCTCCTTGGTTTAAAATTGTTTCGTGATGTGTGTGGGATTCATTTTATTCAACAAAAATGAAATAAGCATAAATGACTTTCCCTAAGTAATGCAAGCTAAAATGCAAGCAGTCAAAGAAACAGAAATAGAAACAAAAATTTTAACAGAGATTATAAAAATCCCTACCTCTTCTCTGCCTACTCCAGTTGCTTTTGAATTTCTACTCTGAAAATCCACAGGCAGGAATTCGTTCCTCTGGGAGACGAATTGCAGAACAGAATTTGTCCCTCCCAGAGACGAATTTGAATTCGTCTCAGGTTCAGACGAATTGCAGTTAAGAATTCGTAATGATCGAGAGACGAATAGCGATCTGCAACAAAAAAAATGTACCTGTCAAGCACAAACACAAAACTTTGATCAGTTTTCTATGATTTTAAAAATATGGGACAGGTCCCACCGTGATCGCCACTGAAAGCACGAGATTCCGGGCAAAGGAAACACTAATTATGCAATGTAATATGAAATGTAACGCTTTAACCTTATGCGCCAAAACAAAGGAAAGAGACAATTTGGAAAGGAAAGAAAAGATGTAAAGAAATCACAGCCCTCTTTATTCAAATATCTTATCCTCGATTACATAGACGTCTCCTCCATTTTTGGGGGTTAGGAGCATTAAATTTGTATTTTTTATAGTATGTGACTTAGTCTTCCTCTTTTTGCATGCCCACGATTGCAATGGGCGAGCCAACATGATGTCGTCGCTGATGTCGATGAGTTCTTAACCTCCACTGCTTCTCTTGCGAACAAAGAAACAACCAACATGTCAGTAGCATCTGTCGCAAATGAAAAGTGTTTGCTCTCTAAAACTAACGAAATATGCATGTAAACATTTGCCTGAAACAGTAATTACAGTGAGTCCAAATGGCTTCAAAACTTGACAGAAGATAAGAAAAGTTACCAGAAGGCCACTGCCACTGAGACAGCTGGCCAATATACCTTCAACTAGAATTCATCCCTGGGCAGGACGAATTCTGACTGCAATTCGTCCCTGGGTGGGATGAATTCTTCTGTGTTGAAGAAACCGACCTGCTGCTGCTCCAATGTCGGATCCCAAGACCTACAAAATGCCTGCAAATAGGGGGGTTATATAATTGGGGCCATTTTGGGACGACCCAGATGGTCGGATTCCCCCAATTTGGCCTCCACCCTCGGGAATTTGACCTCGACACCTACAAGTCAGCGAAACAACAAAGCAACACAAAACATACTAGAATCTGACCAAAAGTTACAAATTTGCAGCTATGGGTTAATCAAACCTAATAACACAAAATGCAATCTGAAAAGTAATCTAAAATGCTCTAAAACTTAAAATAGGACTTGGGAGGTGCGGGGGTGCCCAAGTGGGCCTCCCATCGTTGGCACTTGATTTTGGAGCCAATCCACCAGGGATGGGCCCAAAACCTCTTAGGATTTGGGGGTCGGCGAATTGGTTGGTTCAGGTGTCCATGTGTTGGATTTGTGTCAGGTTCGAGCTTCCAAAGGCCACCCAACAACCTCCCTTGCAAAAGAGATTGGTGGATGTGGGAAGGTGAACCAAAAGGGATGCAAGTGGGTCTTCAACTCGAAAGCACTTCGTTGCTTGAAAACTCCTTCAACCTGTATATTTTGGGTGAGAAAAGTCCCACATTTTATAGACCCATGGGGTCTCTTTTTGGAGGGAAGCACAAATGCCATGTGTTGGTCATAGGCGCCATGTGGCAGTCTTGTCTTCCCATGAGGGAGGGGAGTCCTCCATTGACTTGGGCTTTGATAAATGCCTTTTGTGATAGTCTTCTAACGGCCCCTCTATCCACCTACACACGCGTGCAAGGCAGGAATCATCAACTGACTGTTCTGGGCTGCCACTTGGCGCCATTTGTCTTTTTGCCCGTTAAGCTTAGAATTCGTCCCACCCAAGGACGGATTCAGAATTTGTCCTGGGGTGGGACGAATTCTATTTTGAATTCGTCCCTGGGTGGGACGAATACTGGGCAAAGTGTCCAAGTGTGCCAAATTGCTTCTTGACCTTACAAAATTGCTATGAAAGTGGTTAAGACCACTGTTTAACCTCTGAGGGCTGCCCTGGGGGCTGTGTTTGTCAAAGCGATCAGTGTTTGCAGTCACATAATCGGATTGGTGCTATTTTGGTGTCTACAAAAACATAGAAAACACCACACATAAAAAATTGAAATAACACAAACAAAGAGAAACCCAAGAACAAGAACGAAAAAAACACACAAAAAATAATAATAAACATAAAAAATAAAAATAAAACAACAAAAACACAAGAACAACAAAAAAACAACACAAAGAACACAAAAACAAAACAAAACAAAAGAACCCACCCACCTTAAAAAACTAAACAAAAAAACAAAGAAGACAAAAGAAAAAAAATGAACAAAATAATGACCTATCTAGACTAGAAGACTATTAATGCAAGAACCAATGGAGGGAAAAAAATAAAGAATAGAATGAGTTAGGGAACTAAAAAAACTGAATGAACCAAAGAGAAAAAAAAAACAAGAAGAAACTAGGCACCTTTAGAACTGGAGCCATCCAAAGAAATGATAGAAAGAAGAGCTTCCCTAATTTGAGAAGCCCACCATATAGGAGGGTGGCCATAACAAGTAAGATCACCTTTGTCCAAAGCCTAATTAGCTAAAGCATCAGCACTTTTGTTTTGATCTCTGACCACATGATTGTAATCAACTTTCAAAAATCCCATCTGGATTAATGGAATCTTCTCAATAATTCTTTTTATTCTCCAATCCACCTTATGATTCTTAGAAGGAGTCTTCAAGAGATTAATCATAAGTTGAGAGTCGGACTCAACTGACACATTTTCCCATCCAACCTTAGTAGCCTCCTGAAGGCCTCTAAGGATACCATACCCCTCAGCAAGGTTATTGAAAAGAATACCCAAATTCTCAGCAAAAGTAAAAACCAGGGAGCCATCTAAAACTCTACCAATTCCTCCCACACTAGATTTTCCAGGGTTCCCTCTAGAGGCTCCATCAGTATTGACTTTTCCAAAATCCTTAGGAGGAGGTTGCCAATTTCTAGTCCTATCCATCTTACTAATACTCACATTACCTTTAAGTTGGTTGCCCTTAGAAGGTTTAATATTCAATATTTGCATCACTTGATCCCATATTTGGTGGGAGTTTTGGGGGTGATTAAGGAGATGATGGACTAATTCAACTAAGTTGGCTATGGTCTTTTGCCAAATATAGTGAATATCCTTCCTATCTTGATTAAAAATTTGGCAGTTCCTTTCATTCCAAATATTCCAAAGAAGAATGGTAGAACCCATCCAAACTAACTGCCTAATAAAATTATCAATACCCTCTTGATTAGGCCAATCCCTCCAAAGCTATTCAAAATTGAAAAAATTGGACCACTGTAAGCCAAGTAAAGTTGCCATTCTCCTCCATAGCTCAGAGGCTAAAGTACACTCAATAAAAATATGGTTGATATTTTCTACATTCTCTTCACACATTTCACATCTAAAAGGGCCATGAAAACCACACTTCATAAGTTGCTCACCAAGTAAGCACCCTACGATGCAATAAAAGCCAATTAAAGAACCTCACCTTAGGCCAAAGCTTTTGAGACCACAATTGAGAAAATATGTCAGAAGAATGGTTGGGATTATTATGGCATAAGGTCAAATAACCTTGAGCAACTGAATACTCACCTACTTTGCATAAATTATTTGTGTGATGTTTACCTTGATTAACTTTTTATTGCAAATATCTATAAATTATTTTTCGACAATAGTAATGATTTATTTATTAACAAAACTACCTAAAAATATTATAAATATAATATTATATTTTGATCAAAGAAACTATGTGATATTTGTTCAAATAATATACATAATTTCGTGTTTATATATTTATTTTCGTAAACTTATGTATGTTTGTAAGGTAATACTATCTCTTTTTAAAATATGTTTTCAAAAGTTTTTTCTCTAAAATAATTAACAAATATTAACATAATTTATTTGGAAGTAATTTAAATAAATTATTTAATTTGATAAGATCTAAGCTCCAATAAAAAGGTAATATCAAAATGATTTAAATTTAAATTTAATAAAATATTTTCTTAGTATATAAATATTTTTAATAAAAAATAGATGAAAACCATGTCTTAATGATCATTGTTTTTTTTTTTATTATTTCATTTTTATGTTTTTGCAGGCGAATAAACCCCTTAATGTGCTCAACCTTAACGTGCTCTTTATAAACATGTATTATAATGGGGTTGATTAAAGTATCCATGTAAAGTTTAACCATTGCTTTGTATAACGAAGACTTGCATAGTCAATTGAGATTTTATCTTGGAAAAAATGGGCACCTAATAAGAAGATTTTTTTTAATAGATTGAAACGTGAATTGAAATTGGGTCTATGTTAAGAAAGCACAATACCTTTTGTCATTGTGATGTTTGTGTTTATACTAATAAAAATGTTTGCTAACAATTAATTTATTATTTAATTAAATTATAAAAAAATAAATATCTTAATATAAGGAGAAGTAATGAACATTTTTAAAAAATATTCAACCCTTTAATTTGTATATTAATTTAATTTTTATTATAATAGTCTAAAGGTTTACTACATCTATCTCCACTAAAAAATTATAAATAAGTGAATCATTAGTTTTAACTTAACTATATAGATAAAGACATAACAAATTCTTGCAATAATTTTATATTGCAAATTCTTCCTATAGTTTTATATTACAAATAAAACATTTTAGTTAAAGAATAAATAGATTTTAAACATGAATACTTGACATGTTAATAGGTTATTGGTTGATATCTTAATAGCTTTGATAACGAACAAGCATCTACTCCAGTTGGTTTCAATTGGCACAACATCTCATAGGTGATTGGAATGAAATTCTTCTCATTAAGGTTTGTAAACTTTTATTTTGTTAAAAAAAAAAAATATATATATATATATATATATATATATATATATATATATATATATATTCCTAGAGGGCACAACCACAACCCAAAGGTTCGATCTTAGGCTTTTTTTTAAGAGGTCCAACGTTTAAACCGTGGTGTGGGGAGTGTGTGAGGGTGGATGTGTGTTAAATTTCTTATCGATAATCATAACTCTAGACTTTAGGAGGGGTCATGGTTGGGAGGAGACTTCTCAGTCCTATGTGTCCAAAGTAAGTATTTATCACACTACCCAAATCAATATATATGGTATAATAAATAAAAAATATTTACATTAAAAAATTTATATATATATATATATAGTTTAATAATGAATTTTAGTATGGATCCAACATGGTATTACCATCAAAGTATTTTACTTTGAGGTTGGTAAGCATATCTTATGGTTATTTGTCATATTTAGTAAGAAAAACTGCTTGGATTGCCTCCAAAGGGATAGGCTAGTTGGTAAAGTTTGAATGCTTTCCAATGGGTAACCTTGGTTTAATTTTTAGTCTGGTTGGGAGCAAGGGATTATAAAGGTTGCTTATACAATAAAATATAAATTAATTAAATTAAATA
The DNA here is from genome assembly GCA_028583015.1 of Wollemia nobilis. NCBI lineage: Eukaryota > Viridiplantae > Streptophyta > Pinopsida > Araucariales > Araucariaceae > Wollemia > Wollemia nobilis. The sequence goes on from JAQPPZ010005494.1 coordinate 24,941, forward strand.
AGATATAATAAATAATCAAACCATAAACCTTTATCATTTATTTAATAATTAAATTAAAAATAATATTTATTTATTATATATTTGATTAGATTAAAAATTTTATCCAAATTCTATAATTATTAAGAAGATATTAAAAAATTATATTAGTACCTATAATTTTATTATACTTAAGATATTAGGTTACTTTAGGGGGAAGGTATCTAGTTACTTTATGCAATGTAATAACTGCATAAGTGTTAAAGTGTAAGTTGTACATGTGCAAGTTTTCCCTTGCACATCTTGGTAGAGTTTTGACCAAGGAACCTATTTCCTATATAAAGGGCCATAGGTATAGATCATTTATATCATCATAGTGAGATAGATCATAGAGAGATTCATATAGAGTCAAAGTGATATGATGTAGCATTGTGATGTAATCTAGTGGGGTATAATTTACTCAATACCCATTATTGAGTGGTAGCTCTAATCAGAGAGTGTTCATTTCCTCCAGAGCTATTTTGTAAACATCATGATCATTTTTATATATAATTTTTTTAGTCATCTTGAATATTTGCTTTATATCATTTTATTTTGCATCTTGTGTGTCATCTCTCATTACATGTTGCATCAAAATCTAATAGTGGTATCAAAGCTATGGTAGGTCAATAGGAAAACCACCATTGTCATTGATCTTGAGTTTTTTGTCAACTTGATGTGCCACTGGACCAATCACTGACAAAAATAGTCAAAAGAGTAGAGGTGGTAGAATTAAGGAGAGCCACAAGATTAGGACTGAAAGAAAACTCAAATTTTGGAAAACTCAGATTACATATGGCTAGAGTATTTCCACAAAGTTTCAAGGGAAAACTTGTGAAGAGTAGGATTCAACATTTGTTCCACTTGTTTGATGTACCGACTAGTGAAGATCATATAAGAGACCTAGAAAAATTAACCTAGAGTTTCTTTTATTACAGAAAATTGATTCTCAGATGATTGGGACACCTCCTACAATATAAAGCTAGGAGATTTCAACTTCATTGTCAAAAATTCAAAGTGCTTTCATAGTGCAAAGCTTAGTTACTACAAGAGAAGAATACTATAGAAGAAAATTCTAGAGCATAATTATGGTGAAGTTGGGAGACAGCAGATCTCCATTGCTAGATTGGAAACTTCACAAGAAGAAAAGGCCATAGTAGCCTTAATCCAAAAGAGAAGGCCATAGAAGCCTTGATACTAAAAAAGTCCATAGAAGCCTTGATACTGAAGAAGACCACAAAAGCCTTAATACTGAAAAAAGGCCACATAAACCTTGATCCTAAAGAATACTTCAGAAGAAAGTATCTAACTCAGAAGCATATTTTAGTATTAATATTTTGTTGCAAGAACATGAAGATTCAGTAAGTTGGGAAAGATTCTTACAATAAGGTTAGGAGGAGTATCTTCTTCATAATCAATCTAGCACCTAAAGCAAAAGAGATCAGAAGAATATCTCATTTATGAATAAGGACTAGGAGAGTCTTGCTCGAATATAGAGGCATTAAGAAAAGATATCAAGGAAGACCATAAGGAGCTACATAATAAAAGGCTTTGGAGAGGTGTCTATGAGCATCTGATAAGAGGCTTGGTGAAACTTGTTGAAGACTTAATCAAAGGAATTCCAAGGAGAACTCATTGTATAATTTCACTATTAGAGATAGTGAAATATTTGGGACAAGTATCACCATCTAACAACAAGACGATGAAGAAGAGTTTGGCAAGGAGTGCCAAATCTCAGAAGACCTCAAGACATACAAAATCTTGAGAAGAAGCCTACCAAATCCAAGATACCTTGAGATTACCTCTCATATCAAGAATATACCACTTCAGAATCAAATATCTCTTCACATCTACAACAAAAAGGAGGAGACTACAAGAGGAGAACAAGCCACCAAAATTCTAGGCTCGTAAAAGGGAGATCATATTTTGGTGAAGAAGAAGTTGTTCAAGGCAACCTATCGAAAGAGCTACAATATCTCATCTAAGACAACAACTTGGTGTTCATAGACATCAAGATCTACATCCTCTATAAAAGTGGTGAAAAGGGATTTTAGAAAAAGATAAGCAACTATTGGTGCAAGTAGATTCATTAAGTAGACTACTTATGAGATTTTTTTAAGCACCTTAACTAGATTGAAGTTGCAAAAAGGAGAATTAAATTAGAGTCTTCAAAAGATGCAAAAAAGAAAAGATTCTTTAAGGTTCATTTGCACTTTAGGAATTGATAAAATTTTAGAAATTTTAAACTATCTATCAACTACCTATTATCTACTTTGGAAAATAAAATAAATACTAGCTCCTATTACTTTTTTTAATAGATAGTTTATAATTTCCCATAGTATCTAGTGCCTGTAGATTAGTGCCTATATATTGCTAACTAAATCTTATGGACTGGAAGATGAGTGTGATCGAATTTCATTTGGATTTGGATTTAGAAATGAGTAGGATCGGTTGCTTTTAACTTTATAGTACTTAAAATAATAATGTTATATTATTTTTAAATTGAACTTTTAATGGTTTTATAATTTGTACAATTTTTTATTAATTATATAAGAGTAAGATATTCTTTAATATAATTTATACTATTTATTTACTTGTACAAAATTTTTGAGCATATGAAGACTAATATAATTTACAGCATCTATTTATATGCATAAAAACTGGACTCTATTGTGAAAGATTCCTATCTCAAATTTCAGTTATGTTAATAAGTGTAAACTAATCTCAAACTAAACATCAAAAATTTTTCCCATTAAGAAAACATCCTCGTCAAAAACTTTTTAGAGAAACATGGTTTGGGATTCCATGTTTGAAAATCGGCTTAAGAAAACATCTTCGTCAAAAACTTTTAGAGATACATGGTTTGGGATTCCACGTTTGAAAATGGGCTTCCTTTTCCTTGCAAATTGCTTGAATTATTGCACGACGAAGATGGCATCTTGGCTTGGAAGCCAATCCTTTTATAGGCCAATAACAGACCACATCAGCTCAACCCTATCGTCTATAAAGGATAAGACAAAGACTCGAGTGAAAGCATCATTCTCTGTTTACTCCAACGTGGCGTCTTTCTTACTAGGTGACAAAAAAAATGGAGGAGTGGTTACTAGTTAGACAGACAATGGATAGGCGAGAAGAAATAGAGTGGTTACTTGTTAGACAGACAATGGACAGGTAATCCCTGACTCTAACATGTACAACTGATCAAACTCAATGTGTGTTGCGGTATGCTTGCTCTGCAATTTCGTGATTTAGTGTTGAGGTATGCTTGCTCTGCAATTTCGTGATTTATTGCACGGACAAAGAGAGTTGCTAGTAAATTCTCACGCCAGTGCACTCATTAACCTGTCCTTGGAAAGCACTTGAAAATTGAGAAAGATATTTGGGAAAAGATTCTCACCATCACTAGCGTTGTAGCCTTTCCCATCGTTACAATAAATCTGGGAAGTATTGACGTCCCGTGATGCACGTCATGCAAATTTAATTCGCTTTAGACGTCATTTTGGCAATTCATTGTGCTATTGAAACTAATTAAAAATTAATTAAATTTTGTCCGTGAAAAAATGTGTACACAGTAAATACGATAATAATGTTGAATTTTTAACTTGCAGCTTACACCACTGGATTTCTAAATAAGTAAGGTATTCAACCCAAGTTCATCGCTAATCATCAAGTGAAGATCTTGTGAGAATTCGCATAGTTTGTCTTTGTGTAGCTGTCGAGCTATGATGCCATTGTCATTCGGGTGCTAGGTTCGACTCTCCTAATTTGGTGATGTGTTTTAACTGTTTTTTCATGAGTAGAATACAGCAGAGTAGGTCGCACATGCTCAATATTCAATATTCCTGATATTGTACTATTAACCATATTTGCCTCTATGAATGCTACTTCTATTTCTGCATATATCTCTGAAGAGAACTTGTGGGTTTTGAGATTGATAATTTTCCTTCAGAACCTCGATTCCATTCCCTTTTAGCCTGGTATGTGACGTAATTTTTTTTTCCTCGTACTTTTTAGTTTATGAAAAAAAACTTCACTGTTTCTCTTTTTAAGAGGCCACCGCCTGTAATTATTATTATGGAATTATTTGTGGAGTGGTAAGATTATTGAATGTTGTTATTATAAATTTTAGTTTGTTAGGTTAGTTTTGTGGATATGAGTTTTTATAAAAAAAAAATTTAAACTTGAATAAAAACCCTCTACAAATTTAAATTTAAATTGAAAAACTTCAATCCTTTATTCGATTTCATTATTAAAAACAGATAGTGTGTGTTAAACTTTATCCATTAGCTCCCATTTTTAGCTTGCACATACTCATGACCCGATGGGAGTACAATATTCATAGAACAATCATCGAGAAGCTTAAAATTTCATTATTTTTCGTATTTAACATGTACGAGATGATCTTTGTTTTTTAAATTATTTTGATCCCGCGAGAAACTTGAGAGGCTAATTTAGGCGAGTTCTCGGCAACTCCGGAAAAACTCTGTGAAAAAGACAAAAAAAATTCGGGAATTTTTTTTTATCATCACAATTAATAACATTTTTCTTTTTAAAACATCTGTTAAAAAAAAAATGATCGAAGAATTTCACAAAACTCATAACATTTCTATTGTGAAAACTTCTTTCCGTTGTATCTAATACCCTACCTCTCCCACGGGTCGTATGGAGCAACACTAGAAATAACGAACCTAGAAAACAAACACATTATCAATAACAGTGAATGAGTTTCGCTTCTCCGATAAATATACTTAAATACATTTTATACATGTAATCCCAGCCCTACTCTCCGCTATCTCGATGCCATACGAATCTCGTCCCCTGTGTCGAGTATTTGACGTTGCTATGCGAGTTTCTCGAGTATTTGACGTTGCTATGCGAGTTTCGAAACACTGATTTTTTTATAATCATCCATTTGATTTGATTTAAAATTTAAAATTTAAAAACATGTATTTGTTTTTGAGTAAAACGATAATATTATGCGTTTTATGGTTTCCTCTCCCTCGGCTTTTCCAATCACTGAAATGCTTAAAATGCGTCAAGGTGTATGAAGCTGTCAGCTACACATTGTCTGTTGTCTCAAGTTTAGATGGATTGGCAGAATATGGATATGATAACTAGTCTTTTGCCCACTAAGAAATAGAACTGCTTTTTATTTACAAGAATGGCAATCGTTTTGAGTTAAAGTAGGTAGATTATTGTTTGTCCCTCAATCGATTGTTATATTGTTGAGAATTAGTGTGAGAAGATTTGGTCTGAAGCTACACATTAAGAACTTTTAAAACCTTTATTTTGAAAGTCAAAGATTGACCTTTTCATATTTAGAATATATATATGTGCTTGGAGTAGAATCTGAGACGATTTTGATTTGGTTAAGAGTTAGTCTCTTTTAACAGGCATCAATATATCATCCCTCCAATAGGAAAAATGCGTCACTAATAGGCAACTCTATTCTTTTTAATTTTTAATTATAAAATTTAAGAGGTTTAATAATAATTTTTTTTTTTAAGTTTAAATAAGAGAATATATGTACAACATTGTTTAAGTTGGATATTTTGTTTTAGTGCATTTGCAAAAGGAGTGGTTCTCAAAATGTACTTACAATAAGTTAAACTAGAAAAAGATTGGACCCCGTAAAGTCGTGAAGAAATTTGTCACAAATGCTTATGAAATAGAACTACCTAAAGGAGTGGATATATCTCCCATATTAAATGTGGTAGATCTATACCCTTATTATGAGGGATAAACTAGTGAAAACATGGTGTAATTTTCAAAACTTTTGAAGATAGATTGGATACAAAAACAAGATAGCTTAGGTACAAAAATTGCCAAAAAAAATTGAGGTAGTGATAGATTCCAGAGTAGCCAAGTGAACAAGATGCAAGGAATATCATTAATATATGGACAAATGTAAGAATCGAGTAACTGAGGACATAACATGGATGAATGCAATATGAGATTTCTAAATATGGAGTTTAAACGTCAAATGTTCATGAATCATTTCTTTTACCCAAAAAGTGTGATGTAGGAGCATCCTCATGCCCAACCATTGTGAAAATTGAATTATTGTGAAGATGGAAGACCAACTTCCTGACCACTATATAATTGATTTCAAAAGCTACAGAGGAGAGAGAAGGGGTCTAAAAACTCAGCTTTGTATTCTCGATGATAATTAATAAACAATATTTTACTAATAATCATTGAGCCTTAGTAGTCATTAAATATATAAATATTCATATTGGTAGTGTGTGTTTCATTGCTTTCTTTTTTGTAGGATATAGAGAAAATTTTGAGGCATTGGAGTCGGGGTGGAGGAGAACTATGATGTGGGTGTCATTAGATTGAAAGGAAGGTGAATCATTCCTAAAGAGAAATATTGTAATTAAGAGGATAGAAAAACCATTGAAAACATACACCTATGGATGAGACTACCATCTAGAATAAAGGTTATAATTATTTGAATTAAGAGCTCTATTTTTAAATAAATATGTAAGAGATTTCATAGCACACAAAGAATAATGGTTGGTTGATTATATTTTTCTTTGGATTCAAACTAGGGTTATGCATAAGGGGTTGGACTCAAAATGTACTTGTAAAAAAATGGTAAATTCACATTCGTCCTAGGGTGGCATGAATAGTAGGTCAGAGTTTGTTTCTCTCCAGAATGAATAGCACCTGCAATATAAAAATATGAAAAATGAGATCCAAACTTCACCTAAAGCAAAAGGAACTAGGTCCCACTGTGATCGTCGTTGAAGTAGGGAAAAACGGTGCACCAAATAATAATAAACAATATTCGTACCTATGTCCTATTGCGCATGAGCATCAAACATAAGCATGTAAGTAAGATGGAAAGATAACGAATAATAAGAAATAAAGTAAAGTGGATTAACTTCTTATTAATCGAACCGATAAAATTCTAGGTTACAATGCATCCCCTTGAGGGCTCAAAATGGGTGATACAAATGTTTACAACTCGGGTGCCCAAGGATTGAAATCCTTCAAGAAATTCGGGTGCACATCCAATGTCTTTCCTCGTACCCACAATCGAGGTGGGTAGGCCAAAGTTGCTGCCAATTGTGTCTTTGATCCAGATGTCTTATGCTCCTTCCCAATGCACTGTAATGACCTACACCTACACACAAGGAAACCAGAAACGTCAAATAGCGAGTGCGTGTGATAAAAAACATGTAACCCCCACAGGGGTGAAACTGCTAATGATGAGAAAACATACCAAATAAACTCCAAATGACATGAAATTGTAGAGGGATGTAAAAAAGAAGGTTTTGGGAATATATCACTAGAAATTATACCAAAATTGCATCCGATGGGGCTTCAAAATTTGAATGACCGTGTGCAACCTATAAAACCCAAAGCAAACAATTTCTAACCCTACACATATCTAAAATGCATGAAAATTAGAAAAAATACATAAAATACTATTATAAGAAAACCCATTTAATTATATTTGCAATATCAATAACATTTTGGGTGTTATCTCAAATGATCGTCGAATACCTACAAGAGGCCCTACAAAACACTAAAAATGCAATGTCTCAGCCAATATAGCTTAGATAGACCTAAAATTTGAATTGCAGCATAGTAATAACATGTAGAAAATAACCAATTGAAAATAGTCAAAAAATTATGCATGGATTTCTATTCGTCACAAGGTGGGACGAATAGGACTGTCATAAATTGGGGGGTGCATGGGGGTGGGATGACCACTATTTTTGCCTAAATTTTACCACCAATTCCACTAAGTATTAATGCAAAACACTATGGGATATATTGTCATCAAATTTGGTGTGGGAATTCACTCATATGGTTTGATTTTGTAACAAATTGTGCCTCCTAGCTCACTCGCAAACCTCCTTCGCTAGGTAGAGATTCTAAGCAAAAATGGGCACAAAAGGGTGGAAGGAAATATTGGTAGCACTCTGTTGCTTTGTCCTCAAAATCTCCTCTCCCATTGTGTGGAAATGCATCCACTTTATAGCCCAAGGAGGCTTCATGGGTCAAAAGGCATGCAAGAGCATGCGAGGCACGAGGTGCCACTTGGCCACTAGGGTGACATGCGTTGGAGGGGGAATAGTCTCCCAATTTGGCCTTCCTCATGGGCTGGAGCATTAAGATGTTGCGTACTCTGACTTCATAGGTGCTGGAAAATAGAAAAGTAATCGTTGTCAGGTGTCATTTGTCCAGGTTTGACTTTTTCCCAGTCAAACCTGCTATTCGCTCCCCCCGAGATGAATAGTAGTAGTCATCCCAGGGTGGGACGAATAGCAGCAGGGTGTCTAAAATGTCCCAAAAGTAGCATAGAACCCTTCAAAACCTTGTAAAAAGTGGTTAGAACCACTATATGCCTCCTGAGGGTTACCCTACGGGCCTTGGTGTGTCATGAAGTCGTTGCTTATGGTAGCATAATCAGATTGATCAAATTTTAGTGTCTACATATTGCATCGTAGGGTACTTAGTGGTGAGCAACTTACGAAATGTGGTTTTCATGGCCCATTTAGATGCGAAATGTGTGGAGAGAATGTGGAAACTCTCAACCATATTTTCATTGAGTGTACCTTAGCCTTTGAGCTATGGAGGAGAATGGCCATCTTACTTGGCTTACAATGGTCTAATTTTTTTACTTTTGACCAACTTTGGAGGGATTGGCCTAATAAGGAGGGTGTTGATCACTTTATTACGTAGCTAGTTTGGATGGGTTCTACCATCCTACTTAAAGGGAATGTGAGTAATCGAAAGATGGATAAAACAAGGAATTAACAACCTCCTCCTAAGGATTTTGGAAAAGTCAATACTGATTGAGCCTCTAGGGGAAACCCTAGAAAAGCTAGTGCGAGAGGAATTGGTAGAATTTCAGATGGTTCCTTTGTTTTCACTTTTGCTAAGAATTTGGGTATCCTTTCCAATAACCTTGCTCAGGGGTATGGTATCCTTAGAAGCCTTTGAGAGGCTATTAAGGTCGGATGGAAAAAGGTGTTGGTTGAATCTGACTCTCATGATTAATTTGTTGAAGACTCTTTCTAAGAATCATAAGGTTGATTGAAGAATAAAAGGAATTGTTGAGAAGATTCAATTAATCTAGATGGGCTTTTTGAAAGTTGATTACAATCATGTGGTAAGAGAACAAAACATGAGTGCTAATGCTTTAGCTAATTGGGCATTGGACAGAGGTGATCTTACTTACTATGGCCACCCTCCCAAATGGTGGGATTCACAAATAAAGGAAGCTATTCTTTCTATCATTTCTCTAGATGACTCCAGTACTGAAGGTACCTAGTTCTTTTTTCTTTATTTTTTCTTCTCTTTGGTTCGATTAGGGTATTTTAGTTCCCTTGAAAGGCCAAACTTGTTTTCTGTTTTTTCCTCCTTTTTTGTTTTTCGGTGTGTGTGTTATTTTGTATTGTTTTTGTTCTATTTTATTTCTTTGTTTCTTGTGTTATTTTTGGTGTTTGTTATGTTTTTGAATTTTTATGTGTTTTGTGTTTTTGTTCTTTTGTATGTGTGTGTTTTTTGTTGTGTTTGTGTGGGTTTTGTGTTTTGTTGTTGTTTGTTACGTTTTGTGTTTTTTGTTGTTTTTGTTTTTGTTATTTATTTATTATTTATTATTGTTTTTTGTTGTTTTTGTGTTTGATTGTATTTTTATTGTTTTAGACATGCTCTTTGAGTGTACCGAAGGGGTAGGCCATGAACCTTGAACGTTTTTGGTGGAATAGATACTCTGCTTCCTTGAAACTTACCCATAAGTGACATCTAATTTGAAGTGTTTTCCACAAACAAAATAAAATATCATTAATCCAATGAATGTTAGATACATAAATTGAAAAATAAAATAAAACACATTACTTAAAAAATCCTAAAAAAATTGTGTCCTTGCATTGTATGTTCATATTAAAAAATAATAATTAATAAGTAATTTAAATTATCTAAAAAAGATTTAATTTATTTTCCACTAATCATTATTATTGGAACCAACAATTATATACAATAAAATAAGTTACTTTAATTTTTACTAATATAATAAAACTTAGAAATAAGATTAGGATTATAACTGGACATGAAAAGCAACTGGTAACAAGAGCAGGTGGAAGGTTACGTCACCTCTTCCTTTATCGATGGATAACAGATGGGAGGCCAGTTCATTTTCTTCTTGGATGTTGCCTTTGCAATTAAGAGCACAACTGCTTCGTTCACACGTGGAAAACGTAAATAAGCCATCACGTCAATTTTCCATTCATTATCGCTTGACCGTCACCTTTTCCAGTGCTGATGAGACTCACTGGAACAAAAGTCGGTGTGGTAATTATCCTCAAATTTACGCTTCGAAAGTTGGAGTAGCTGAACATTCCATTCACAATTTAATGTAAATCGTAGTAGATAAACATTTCATTCATAATGTAAATGCACGAATCAACTAACCCCTACACATTTCAGCAATGTTTCCGTGTGCACGGAGGTCCGCTGCCAAACATTAAACATCACCCAAATGTTCTATAATATAGGTTATAATTATAAAATTGATTAGATATTGAAATCAAATATTCAAATTGTTGTGAAAGATTGTTAAATTAAATTTAAATAAACTTTTAAAAAACAGTGCAAATTTCACACATTCAAATCCACAAACATAATAAAGTTTTTAAATTAAATTTTAAAATTATAATCAATTTTTTAAAATTAAAATTATTTATTAAATTTTGATTTATTTTTCATAATCACTATCGACAACCCGTATATAATAATTAAAAAAAATCAAATAACATAATCTAAAAAAATATTGTTTATTAGTTCATCGCAGAAGTCAATTTTCCCTATATACAGTTGACAAATGCTGTGTAGATGGCGATCGAAAAACATAGTATAGTGTTGCAAAGGTTAAGTGATTGTTAAGTGTTAGTTTGGATGGATATTTGTTGAGAAGAGATTTGGGTTCAAACTTTGGTGGTGCCAGTTTGCAAAGGTAGTAGTCTGTTCTGAATCTTGTGAGTCCCACAGTCCCCATCTCACGCAGGGTCAACAATTAACAAGACGAATAGGTTTGGGGGTTAACCTATAAGTTTGGTGGTTGGGGTTTGAACCCTGCACTGACCAGTTACTAAAAATAGTGACCGTTACTAATGCTTTAAAAGTCGATACAATTTTTTTTGTTTATTAATTGAGCGCGCTCGTTGGTTTCAAAATGTACAATTAATATATGCCACGTACACTATGGGTATGGGTCGACAACATTAATTGGGCAGAAATATTTTCATTGTTTGTTTAGTGGTCGGGTACAAATCCAGGGTTGCGCTGAGTCATGTTCGTAGCGTCAGCAGCATTAATTTAAGAGGCTTTCATGGAAGGTAGCTTTTAAACTGCACGAGTGTAGGACTTCCATGGTTCAGCGGTTCAAGTTTGTTTGAAACGAAACAAAAGGAGTAAACACCTCGCCTGAAGGGATAGTGGTGGACTTCTTTCAAAAGAAATTGGAACAGTAGCTTTGAGAGATAAGCTCTGAGATTGCCAAATTATCTGCAAGCCCGCCTCAGTTTGAACGTATCTCAGACCAGGTACATCATAACTTTTTTGTTCTTCTAATTTTTTTTATCAGAACTTTGGTTAATTTGGTATAGTTATAAACAGTCTCCTGACCTCGCCTGATTTATTGTCGAGCTGATTAGGCATTGCTTTTAGTTGTATGTTTAAAGGCATAGGCTAAGGGATTGGGAGGAAATTTTTCTTGTTACGTGTGTCGAAGGAGGTGCCTAACATTTGACATTCTGCTAAGAGTTTTATTTTCAGTAACTGGTGTGTTGAGAAGAATCCAAATGTGGTAGTACTCTTTTCTCATTTTCTTTTAACTTTCCTTGAAAAGGAGGCTATCAAAAGCCAATAGATTTGAACTGAAGTGGTTAGATGATTTGTATTTTTTTTGTTAAGTTAATTGTATTTATAAAAGGGTTTTGAAAGGGCTCCAAAGCCTTTTTTACATAATGGTTTGAGTAGTCATGCGATAGAATAATGTTATAGCAGTTTGTCTACCCATAACCTTTAAACCAAATTTCAACCATACACCCTGACAGACAAAAGGGACCACAGACCCCAACAGACATGAGCTCTAGTGGACCATCTAGACCAAACCCTACAGACTTTACATATATACGATTAGCCCACCAACCCAAGGATGTAGACAAAAATGCAGCAAAATACACCCCACTAGGGGTCCACCCCCGTCAGTTCTTACCATCATCCTTTTTCGATGCAATGTACTACCCCAGAATCTTGGAGGCTTCTTGCAGTTGTTTGATAGACGAGTTGATTGTTGATGCCACCAAATGAAGTAGCAACTAGGACCGCGAGTCTTCTCTATCACTCTCGAACTCCGAAATGACCTGGATTGAGGAAGAAGACACCTCCAACTTGGGTTTCTTGAGTTTGGTAGAGGATCTGCCAACCTGGGGAGTTTGGGGCGTAGTCCCCAGCTTCCTTTGCTCGATGCGTATAGAATTTCGTGTCGGGATAGGCTTGGGACTCCTGCCAACCTGACTCGGGCCCTCAAGGGACTCTCGAAGGGAGGAAGGAGGATTCTCCTCAGGTGGTTGGGCAGCCATGGGCTAAATGTTCTGGACAGGAGGTTGGTGAGCCAGAGCATGTTTGTAAATGATTGCAAGGAACCCTTGGTGCCTGGGATGCCCACCTGACTTTTGGCATTTATCCATGGTAAGATTGAGAGAATACATGAGGTATTTAGGGATGCAAATGGGTCTCTCATCCCGAAGGTGGTTAATGAAGGCCAAATGAACGCTGTAGAGGGGTTTGGTCGGGTCATCACAGGTAATGTATTGCATTATGGGCACGATGGCATGGTTCCATGGGGCTGGGAGGGAAGACACATGCAACATAGATTTGTCCCAACCGAGGCTCTTCCCCTTGTCAGGGAATTGCTCTCTCTTCCTCCCAATTATGCTTGTCGCGTCTAATGATGCAACCAGTCAGAGGGAGTCTAGTGACTGCCACCAATAAGTTGATAATAACCATGAAGTGTAACCCTTGGATAGTTACTTCCCCCTAGTTTCAGGAACAAACGAAGTCATCAATGATGGGATCTTTAGCTTCGACGAATTTCTCCAAGAACGGGGTAAAACCCTTGACATTCATAAAGGTTTTGGCATTGGAATTAAGTTGCAGAAGGGCTGGTTCAGTGTAAGCCATGCTTGGAGCAGAGGCGTTGAGGCGGAGGGCCTTGGTGGGGAAGATATAGGGGCCAAGACTGGGTACTAGAACAACAGATAGGGTGAGGGCAGTCCAACCAACAGGGAGATGGGAATGAGATTTTGGCTTATAAAAAAATAAAGGAGGTGTGACAAGGAAGCCGGATGGGGTGGGCTGGGAGTGGACACTAAAACAGAGAGGAGCCACCTAGATTGGCTCATGTGGTGGGTGGGGAATGGGCAAGCCAAGAATTATGAGTGCGAGCAGGATGGCATTGTCTCGCTTCAAATTTTGCTCATTGGGACATGCCCGGTGATCAAGGTCCCTGCTCAAAACCATGCAAAGGGAAAAATGGTAATGAGGGGGACGGATGCGAACCGCCTGAGTCAGAATTTGACCTTGGCACCACACGTCAGGAATGACGACAGGCTAGACATGCTTCTTTTTGTGTATATCCATGTCACTTGGATAACCCTTAGCCTTGATGACATCGAAAACAATATCCTGGTTGGTACACGTGCCATAGCCGTTGGTGTTGGGGAACCACTATGGCTTGTCTTTACTTGATGAGTGGGCTAAATCTTACAGTTTGCCTCTCACGTTATTGAGCTTTGAATCTGATATGATCCACATTTGAGTAATGTCCAGATTATGATGTAGAACTTGAGGAGGCTCTGCAGCCATGATGGGTGCTCCTAGAGTAAGCTAAGAAAATATTAGGGCCTTGGAATTTGTCACGTTGACTTGCATCTCTTTCTTGTCGCACCACATTAGAAATGACCTGGGGAAAGTCCTCCCTCCAGATTTTGAGCCTGTTGGAAAAGGTTGCCAGATTGGCCACGAGGTCAGCAACCTGATTGGCTTCCCTGTAAATATGGTGAATAGTTTCTCTTGGATGATTATGAAAGATCCTCTTGGATTCGAGGATAGTGTTGTAGACTTTTCATGACGAAACCTTATCATTGGATATATAGTTTATGATATTCAGGGAGTCCCCTTCAATAATCGCTTCCCTGGGGTCCTCGTGGAGCAGCAACAAACCCCTCTCTAGAGCCATAGCTTTTGCATAATTATTTGATTGGTACCCTAGGAACTCTGCATAGGCCAAGATTAAATTGCCTTGATGGTCTCTGATGACCCCTCCTACCCCAATCTTGTCTGGATTTCCCTTGGAAGCCCCTGATGAGGATTGATGTTTAATCACTCATATGACCCCTCTTTTATTTCCTAGCTAGGTTTGCATAGTTTTAATATTGCAAATTAAGGTTGTAAGTGAGTCTTATTCTCACATAGACTCCTAGTCCCCTAGTTGAAAATTAGTTGTCAACTTCTAAGTCCTAGTTAGGAAGTGTGAACTCAAAGATAGCTATGCTCTTCTTTATCTAACTTATTTCTTAGCTAAATTGATGTACGTGCATATTATTTTGCACTATTATAGTTTTTAGCTATATTGTTATGTATTTTTGGACCAATCCATGATTTTGTGGAATTGGTTAAGTATTTTAGGCCTTTCAAGCCTATAAATATAGTTGGTGTAATATAGAAACTCAGTTGGATTTTCAATCCTCTTTAGCCCCATTGAAATTCAACTTGATCCAACCTTTCGAAGGCGGTCTCCATTTGTCATTGGCTCTGGGATTTGCCCTTGGCTGAGCATCATAATCCTCCGTGGTGATTTTGAGGGATTTGAGGATGGCATTTTCAAAGGTCGATGTAGGAGATGCTAGACAAGGGATAAGCCGAGAGTTTTTTATGACAAAAGCTATGGACTTAAAAGCCACAGATAGGGGATCCTTGGGCGGGCCCAAAAAAGCCCTCATGTTTTGCTCTAGCCAGATTTGCCAAACAAGGTGGGGAAGGCATAAGGACCATAGGGATCTAAGCCTGGTATTGGAAACCAAATTTGGCCACTGGGCAAAGAGGTTGACAATTGAATGGGGCTGGACCCACTGGATGTGGAAACTATTGAAGATGTGCCCAAAGGATTCATAGGAAAACCCACAAGTGCAAAAGATATGGCTTGTGTTCTCCTAGCTGGATAGGCACAAATAACAATGGTTGGGGATCAAGAATCCTCTTTTGATTAGGTTCTAAATCGTGAAGATCTTGTTTTGGATGGTTGTCCATACAAAAACATTGATCTTTGGGATGCGTTTTGCCTTCCAAACCAGGTTGAAAGGGATGCTTGGCACTGAGGCCGGATTCAGGAGAGAATAGGCCGATTTGATCGAGAAGGATCCACTGTTAGTTCCTCTCCAGATAGGTCTATCTTCTACTTCTTGCAACAAAATGGTGATCGCTTGGAGAAGGCTAGATAGCATCGTAGCTTGTTTAGGAAGACTACCCACCTCAATGGTTCTCCACCTCAGCCTTCCCACGATGTGAGCTATGAAGTTGGCCACTTTGCTTCCCAAGGTGCCATCAGTGAAGGGTTTTAGGCATATCAATTCTCTATTCTTGCTTAAAGGATCATCTTGCAACCATAGGTATTACCAAAAATCAATAGTATTCTCGTTGCCTAGGATCCATCCACCACCCTTCTGAATGAGGTTTCTGGTCTGGATGATGGACTTCCAGAACGCTGAACCATTCTAGGGTCCTTGGTCATCTAGGAACATGTGGTTCTGTAGGTATTTCTTCTTGACAATCTCGATCCATTATGAGCTGTTGTTGGAGTAGATCTTCCAAGCATGTTTGGCCAGGAGGGCCAGATTATTGGTGCATGTGGATATGCTAGTGGTGTTGCTTGTTTATGGGATCTGATTAAGATATCTCATCTTACTTGGATTTCCAGCAAATGGTCTATTTCAATGGTCGGGCATGATAATGAATCTGGTGAAACCATAATACTTACAAATGTGTATGCTCCTCTTTATTACAATGGTAAAGTGAATTTGTGGGAGCACATTTGCTTTGTGAGAAGTTTGGTTCCCCTATACCCATGGATTTTGGCTGGAGACTTCAACTCTATCACTTTTCTAGAGGAGAAACGTGGTTGGGTGGACCATATCAAGCCTTTTTATTCTATTTTCAGTGCTCATATCCAGGACCTAAACTTGGTTGACATCAAGCCAGATAATGGGATATTTACTTGGCACAATAGAAGGTGTGGGAAAGCTTCCATATCAGAGAGACTAGATAGGTTTTTGATATCCAGTTATTGTATGGGTAATAACAGAAGTGCTAGTTCTATGATTCTAGAGGGTAGGGGATCTGATCATTGGACTATCAAACACTCTGCTTTGGAGTTAGGGCTAAAAAAAAATCTATCCTTTAAGTTTTAAATTATGTGGATTCGTGATCCTAAGCTTCATGATTTCATGCGAGGCTGGTGGACCACTGGAAAACCTCCTCATGGCATCGCTATGTATTCCTTTATGAAGCGACTGCAATTTGTAAAACATAAATTGAAGAGATGGAATAGACTAAATTTTGGGAACCTTTCCTTGGCTAAGCTGGTAGCTCTTAAGAGGATGGAAGAAGCTTGAAGGAAGATTAGATATCAGGGATTCACGAAGGAGCTTCTTGTTGAGGAATATAAGGCTGTGAAAGACCTTGCTGAATGGGAACTGAGGGAAGAAATTTTTTGGAAACAAAAAGCTCAAGTAGATTGGCTTCAAGAAGGGGATAAGAACACAACCTTCTTTTATAACTCAGTTAAGGCTCGTCGTAATGGTCTTGCTCTCTTCTTTCAGGGATATTTCAAAAGAGACTAAGAGGTATTTTTCCTCTCTCTTCAAGGAGGACTCCCTATCAGATGATGAGAATGAAAAGCTTATTCTAAACTGTATTCCAGTGATTGTTTCTAGAGAGATGAATGAGCACTTGATGGCTCCAATTTCCTTTTAGGAGTTAGAAAATGTTGTATTCAAGATGAAAAAAGGAAAAGCCCCAGGCCCAGATGGATTCCCGATTGAGTTTTATCAGGAGTTTTGGGATTTAATCAAATTTGATTTTTTGGAGGTGATCCATGAGTCCCAAAAGAACAAATAGATTCTAAGGGCCCTAAATGCTACCTTTGTGGTGCTTATACCCAAAAACGAGGGAGCAAATTCCTTGGATATGTTCAGGCATATTGCTCTCTGCAATGTTGTGTATAAGATCATCACAAAAATTATTGCTGAGAGGTTGAAGATATGGCTGAGCAAAATCATCTTTGAGGATCAAGGAGGGTTTGTTGCTGGCCAAAAAATATTGGATGGGGTTGTTATTGCTACAGAAGCTATTCACTCGATGGAAACTTCTAAGTAGAAAACTATGTTCATTAAGTTGAACATGGCCAAAGCCTATGATCGGGTCAGATGGTCCTTTCTTCAAAAATTTCTTGCTGCTTTTGGATTTGAGGAGGAATGGATTAGATGGGCGATGAGCTGTGTTTCTTCTTCCTCATTATTTGTTCTTGTTAATAATGAGCCATCAGAGCTATTTGAGGCCTCAAGGATATTAAGGCAAGGATATCCTTTATCTTCTTATTTGTTTATCATTATGGCGGAAGGGTTGGGAAGATTGCTCAAGTCTCAAGTCATGCAGGGTCTCATTCAGAGGTGGAAGTGGGAGAGTAGTTTGCCACCTCTTTCCCACCTTCAATTTGTTGATGATACTGCTTTGTTGGGAGTTGCCACTATCAGGGAAGCTGGCAATATTAGACAATATCTTGACATATATCTTGGTGCTTTTGGATAGTTGATAAATGATGACAAGTCTTCTATTTTCTTCTTCAATACCCCTCCTCTTATTCAAGCCAGGATTGCTCGTATTCTAATATTCCAGGTTGGGACTCCCCCATTCATTTATCTTGGTATTCTAATTTCATCTCATCCTCTACCTAGATCTTCTTGGAAGTCTATGCTTGATAAGTTTATAAGGAAGGTGAATCACTGGACTTTCATATGGCTATCCATTGCAGGTAGAGTGTTGCTTTTAAAATCTGTTGTTCAAGGTTTACCCATTTATAGATGTTTTGTACAAATAGCTCCCTCTCACTTCATCAAGGACATGGATGCTTTGTCAAGACAATTTTTATGGTATGGAAAACTTGATCAATCTAAATAGAGTTTGGTTAGGTGGGATTCTATATGTAGACCGGTGCAAGAGGTTGGCCTTGGATTGTGACATACAACTCTTTTTGGGTAGGCTTTGGCTGCAAAACTTTATTGGATATGGTGTACCTCTCAAGATCATATTTGGGCTAAAATATTTTCTTGTAAATACTTGAGAGGTATTTCTGAGGCTAAGATCCCTAGAGTCAGCTTGGATGGTAAAGGTTCAGTTATCTGGGACACTCTGAAAATAGGAGCTAATTTAATCAAGTAGGGTTTGTTTTGGATTTGCAATCAGGGATCAAATTCTCTTTTTAGGAGGATTATTGGGATGGTCACCCTCCTATCTTGAATCAATATCCTAGGTTATGTTCCCTAAGCATTTTTTTCTTGGAAGCAGGTTGGTCTCGTGTGGAGGACTTAAAAAAATTTTAGTCTTTTGCAAATATGGAGATGTACAGGTGGAAAGATCCACAAGAATGGCCCTAGGGGGGACTGGCCAAGGATAAAGATGTGCTTGATCTTATTCTTATGGGGAGGCCTTGTTCTTCATTGAGGGGTAAAGATATTCTACCTTGGAACACTGATCCTAAGGGAACCTACTCGGTAGCCTATGGTTATCAGGTTCTTGATAAGCAAAAGTATGGGAGTATTCCAATCACTTGGTGGAAAAAGGTGTGGAACAAATTTTCCTAGCCAAAATGTAACTTCTTTCTCTAGTTGGTAGCTCATAATAAATGCTTCACTTGGGATAATGTGAAGAAGAGGGGATTTCAGGGTCCTATTTTTGTGTCCTTTGCAGTAAGAATTAGGATGACTCTTCTCATTTATTTTTCCAATGCTCCTTTTTTAGAGACATTTGGCACCGTTGGTGGAGCGCTTGGAACCTCCATGTTTTCATGTGCTGTCCCTGGTGGAGTTTTGGAGTAGTTTGGGCAAACCTCTGGCCAAGGCCCCCTTCCTTCAGGTGGCTTGGAATTTGGGCCCTTCTCACATTATCTGGCAAATTTGGGTCGAACAATTCGGTGCATATTTTAGGGTAGTTATTTGGCTATTCAACAGATCTGGAAAAGGATCCTGTATATGGTTCAGGAAACCATCCATAACAAATGTGATGTGACCCCTATTTTAGATTCTAGGGAGGAGAAGGTACAATAAGCCCTTGGTCTCTTTGGGGATGGTGTGAACTCTTCTAGCCCTAGTAGGGTTCCTCAGCTCAGCAAGAAGGTTAGGAGAGATGGTAGGTGGAGGCCACCCGCTAGAGGAGTTTTAAAAATTAATACTGATGGATCGTCTAGGGGTAATCCTGGACATGCTGGCATTGGCGGTGTTGGGAGAGATTCTACTGGTGTTGTCAGTTTTTTCTTTTACATTTATAAATATGTTCACTCCAACAATTTTATGGAAGCTCTTACAATTCTTGAGGCCTTGTGGAGGGGGTTTTCTCTTGGCTGGCATAGGATTATCTGTTAATATTTTAAACAGTAAAAGGGTGGAGGAAGTTAATTGGCAGTTGGTCTCTGTAGTCGTTCAGATTCTCAGAATGAGTTAAGAGTTCGAATTTATATCCTTTGTGCACATTCCAAGGGAATGGAATGTGGTTGTTGATTACTTGGCCAAAAGGGATTCTGAGCTACTGGATCCTTGGAGTATCGATAATTGGGAGAGTCTCCCGTCTAGGGAATCTCAACGCCTGTGGGAGTTGATCCACAAGGATGTACAAACTTAATGTGGTTTTTTCTTGTTGTCTTTTATGGGTGTCATTCTAGTCTAGTGGTTTTAGCCTGTTTGGTTGTTTATTTGAGTCCTGGTTGGAAGCTCAGTTGTACTCTGTAATCCAAATTTTTTGTCAATAAATTTTTACCCCTTTATTTAAAAAAAAAAGAGCACTCAAACTTTTAAATGACTATAAATAAGAAAATAATTCCTTTTTGACTATAGCAGTATGATAGCATGATATTAACATGATAGTTAGGGGTTGGTATTACTTAGATGGTTATTATATTACAACCTCCCTATTTAAAAAGGTAATAATCGCTCTCAAAATTCGTTCATGATTAATATTAATAAAGAGCACTCTTTTAATATAATATGATGCTTATACCTATCTTATAAAAGTGGAGATGAGAACTCCCTCACTCCACTTGAAGTGGTTTTACTAGCTAAGAGAGCTTGCGGGGAGATGTTGATTATAGATAGAGAATGGGAGGTTCATGTATCTTTCTCACATAAATTTGGATGCCAATACTTTTACCAAATCCATGAATTTAGATTCCTTACTAGCTAGCTAGTACTTTTACTAAAGCATCGGGTAGTGCCTCCCTCTCCTGACCCACTTATAAAGGTCAAACACATAAATGACTATCTTAAGATGGAAATTAATCCAAATTTTTTAAGAGCCCACAAACATTTTTAAAGATCCTATGATCGATCGATCATATTAATATCACCCATTTAAAATAAATATAGGTCAAGCTTAAAATATTTAAATAGACCCACTTTTTGAATCAATAAGTGAGCTCATCATCTCTTTAAAATTTTACCAATTGAACTCTTACCTTGTAAAAATGGGGTGGGACACCTTGACCCTTTTTTTAAAGAGATAGATGCTATCTCTACCAACAACATGGTTTAGAAGTGGGCATCTCTCCCATACCTTGTATGATGGAATCAAGCATGACCTTAAAAGGAGATAAGACCCCACATTTATTTATTTAAGTTATTTTATGTAATACTTGGGGGAACCAACCTTCATGGAACTCCTTCTAGCCTAGATAGATTTCTATGGTGGATAGATTAATCCCTAAGGGACCATTTCTATCGCTAGATTTTGAGGTGGTTCCTATAACTTTAAAATTTTGACTTTACTTTAAGAGATCATTTCC
>JAQPPZ010005495.1:0-42228 GCA_028583015.1 Wollemia nobilis
GGAAGCTCAATTTCGGGCCAGGAAATTGACCAAGTGTCGGGCCCCCGCCCGACTGCGCTCATCCTCCCGACTGCACTCATGCAAAGGCCCAAAATTTTCTAAGTGTTAGGTTTTCCGCAACCCGACTTTGCAACGAAGTCGGGTTGCGCCCTAAATTTTCTAAGTGTTGGGTGCGCAACCCGACTTCGCAACGAAGTCGGGTTGCGCCCTCAAGTTCATGCACAGTTGGACAACTTATTTGAAAAACGGCTAAGTGTTGGGTGAGCAACCCGACTTCGCAGCGAAGTCGGGGTTGGCTCACTTACCTGCGCGCATTCGGGAAAAGAATGTCGAAGCCTGCCTAGAAATTTTCTAAGGCACGGAGGCCTCCCCAACTGTGCCACTTCCCCTTTGCGCTACCTGGTTGCACTCCGATTTTGGGCGAAGTCGGGCAAGAAAGAAAATATGAGCTCCTAAGGCAGATTTTTCCCCTTATCAGATTCCGACAAGTGTCCAACCTCGAGATTTGAGTCAGAGATGTGACGGGAGGTAGATGAGCGTGAACTGACAGATTGTACTGCATCTGCCCCCATTCAAATTGACTCAACTTCCCACCTACCGAATTTCCACGGAGCTGCCACGTTTTCAGGAGGACCTTGCTGCAAGTACATTCTTTACCCGTAGACGTCAACATCAGCCGCTTTTGTCAGCTTTTGCAGCTTTTGTCAGGTCTGGGATTTTGTGCCCAAAATGTAATCGGGGGGCAAAATTGCGCTATAAATAGCAGCCTCATTTCATTGTACAAGGGTGGAGGGGAACATATTGCTAGAGGACTCTGTTGTGACGGATCACCTTCTAATTAATTCAAAGCATCCTTGGCTTTGCTTATTGTCTCTGCATTTTTATGCTGCCTTCTGCTAGTATTTTTGCTTCATGTCCATTTACATTTTTGTCTGTTTGAATTCTGAATCCTGGATTTGAGCATTGGTGATTATTTGGATCTAGAATACAAAACAGAAGGATACATAGGATAGAATCGCAGTTGCAATTTCTGTTAAATGCTTTGTTTTAATTGTTGTTGGTTCGGATGCAAATTTGCGATCGTGCTGCTTGTTCTCCCCCCACCCAAAACGCATGATATTTACATCTCTTTCCTGTTCCCTTATCTTTTTCAATCCCTTCCCAGTTCCTTTTACCCCCTTTTTGAATCTCTTTCCTGCACTCTTATCTAAAAACCCCCAAGTAGGTTAGGAAAGGAGCCGACCTTCTTCGGAGATTGGCACGGGGGGCATTCCTTCCTCCCGACCTTTCAATGTTGGTCTGTGTGTTTAGGGCGCATTGACACACCAAGTCCTTCCCAGGTGGCGGATCCGTGGCCAACAGTTTCTAGCACGCCCGGTGGGATGTACAGTCTCCATATTTTCCAGGAAGCCCTAGTTTGGTGAATCTCTGGCTTGCCTTCATCTGGAAAAATCACTTGGTGACTCTGACGAAGCTGAAGATCCAGATTTCTTGATCGCAAGCGCCTTTTTTTTAAGCTAATAGAAGACACCTCGGAGGAATCAAGGTTTGGTGAGCAGCCTTGACTTCACAAGCAGAGAAATGAATGTTAATCTCTGGCTCCCCTTCATCTGGCAAAATCACCATGGCAAATCCCTCATACTATGCAAAGCCCTATAATGCAGCTGTGTGGAGCTCAAGAGGCAGATATCGTCCAAAGCCACCAGTGGGAACATGCAAACACACCCAAATGATGAATAATATGGTTGCTTGCAGTTTCCATCGGGAGACGGGCCAAGAGGAGGAACAAAATCCAGTGGCAAATTCTGAACACAAAGAGGGCACATTTTTGCACCCTTTTTGTGTCCTAGGGCATAACACGCAAGCATTCATCCAAAGCCCAATAAGCATGCCTCACCAGGAGGCTGATCCTGCTATTGCATCAAGGAGTTGGAGGAACTCGTGCTCAAGAGCCCACAGGTGGTGGACTCTCTAGAGTGGTGGTATTGGCTCCAACCATCACCGCAACCGGTACCCGAAGAGGGCTCCCGTCTAAAAAATCTCCTTGCCACGTTGTTCATCAATTGTATGGGTACCGGCATGAATGATAACCTGCCACGTTGCACCATGTTCGTGACCTGGAAAACTTTGGGAGGCCAGTCGGACTTCAAAGATCAACTGAAGTACAATCAGATCTGGTTCGGACACTGCAGGTTCACCGGATAGGCAACCAAAGCTAGATTTGTGTTGGCGGCATGCCAATCATGCTGCAAAATTTTGTGTAAATAATATAAATAATTCGGCTAGTATGCAAAGTTTTAGTTGTTTTCTTAGTTTAGTTTGTGCAGTGTTTTTTTTTAGTGTTCCAAGAGGGCCATGGGTGCCAAGGGTTTGAGAAAGAGGTTGTTGCCGACAGTGAGTATCAAGAGGACGGCGAGGGTGACTCTGTTGCCCAATGGATAAATGCCTAGGTCCTCACATTGAGGCGAGCTCAATGCCAGGAATTTTGGTAATTTTTCCACATTAAATTTTTTTGATAAACTTTGGCCAAAGTATGGAGCTTTAAAGCGGCAAAGAGCATGCTGAGGTGTTAGGTTTTCGCGGGCCATAAACAGGGGTGATAAAATGGATGAAATGAGATTTGGATATTTTATTGTTGCAGATCTTCTTGCTAGCTTTCTAACGATATATTATAATAGGCAATCGGGTCAACGGATCAAAAGTTATGGCCCCGAGAAGCAGGACCAGGAAGCTCAATTTCGGGCTAGAAAATTGACTAAGTGTCGGGCCCCGCCTGACTGCGCTCATACAAAGGCCCAAAATTTTCTAAGTGTTAGGGTTGCCGCAGCCCGACTTCGTAGCGAAGTCGGGTTGCGTTCTCAGTTTTGTGTGCACTTGGGGAGTTGACATGCAGAGAGCTGAGCCCAAAATTTGACTAAGTATTGAGCAAACCCCGACTTCGCAGCAAAGTCGGGTTGCGCTCTCAGTTTTGTGCGCACCTGGGCATCAGTGGAGCCCTAAATTTTCTAAGTGTTGGGTGTGCAACCCAACTTCGCAGCGAAGTCGGGTTGCGCCCTCAAGTTCATGTGCAGTTGGGCAACTTATTTGAAAAACGGCTAAGTGTTGGGTGAGCAACCCGACTTCGCAGCGAAGTCGGGGTTCGCTCACTTACCTGCGCGCATTCGGGCAAAGAATGTCGAAGCCTGCCCAAAAATTTTCTAAGGCACGGAGGCCTCCCCAACTACGCCACTTCCCCTTTGTGTTGCCTGGTTGCGCTCCGATTTTGGGCGAAGTCGGGCAAGAAAGAAAATATGAGCTCCTAAGGCAGATTTTTCCCCTTATCAGATTCCGACAAGTGTCCAGCCTCGAGATTCGAGTCAGAGATGTGACGGGAGGTAGATGAGCGTGAACTGATAGATTGTATTGCATCTGCCCCCATTCAAACTGACTCAACTTCCCACCTACCGGATTTCCACGGAGCTGCCACGTTTTCAGGAGGACCTTGCTGCAAGTACATTCTTTACCCGCAGAGGTCAACATCAGCCGCTTTTGTCAGCTTTTGCAGCTTTTGTCAGGTCTGGGATTCTGTGCCCAAAATGTAATCGGGGGGGGAAATTGCACTATAAATAGCAGCCTCATTTCATTGTACAAGGGTGGAGGGGGAACATATTGCTAGAGGACTCTGCTGTGACGGATGACCTTCTAATTAATTCAAAGCATCCTTGGCTCTGCTTCTTGTCTCTGTCTTTTTATGCTGCCTTCTGCTAGTATTTCTGCTTCATGTCCATTTATATTTCTGTCTGTTTGAATTCTGAATCCTGGATTTGAGCATTGGTGATTATTTGGATCTGGAATACAAAATAGAAGGATACATAGGATAGAATCGCAGTTGCAATTTCTGTTACATGCTTTGTTTTAATTGTTGTTGGTTCGGATGCAAATTTGCGATCGTGCTGCTTGTTCTCCCCCACCCGAAACGCATGATAT
Source organism: Wollemia nobilis (assembly GCA_028583015.1). Lineage (NCBI taxonomy): Eukaryota > Viridiplantae > Streptophyta > Pinopsida > Araucariales > Araucariaceae > Wollemia > Wollemia nobilis. Next base: position 3,967 of record JAQPPZ010005495.1, read on the forward strand.
TTACATCTCTTTCCTGTTCCCTTATCTTTTTCAATCTCTTCCCAGTTCCCTTTACCCCCTTTTTGAATCTCTTTCCTGCACTCTTATCTAAAAACCCCCAAGTAGGTTAGGAAAGGAGCCGGCCTTCTCCGGAGATCGGCACGGGGGGCATCCCTTCCTCCCGGCCTTTCAATGTTGGTCTGCGGTCTAGGGCGCATTGACACACCAAGTCCTTCCCAGGTGGCGGATCCATGGCCAACAGTCACTTGAGGCCCTCCTTAAGGCCTCGCCATTCCTTTGGTTAGGAGTCCAAAAAAAAAATTCTTATAGATGAGCTTTTGCAAAGAAGAATATAGCATGGACCTTTTAGGTGTTCCTTGTGTAAGAAGGATATAAAAACATCAGATCCTTTACTTCTTCATTCCTTACACCATTTGGGGCTACTTTATTTTTTTTAAAAGAATATATTGGGTAGCTCCATCGACAATGAAAGAGTTGATGAAATGTTGCATTAGTCGTTTCAAAGCTATAACATTATGCATTGTGTGGAGGATTGGTCCTGCCATCATTCATTGGAATCTCTAGATTGAAAGGAATTATAGAATTTTTGGAAACAAATCTCATAATCATGCCCAATTTTGGAATTTTATAACTGCCACTCTTGCAGAATGTTTGCAAGCTTACTCATCATTAAGTCTCAAATGTGGAAAAAGAGATTATCGACTCTTGGCTATAAGAATTGAATATACATGCACGAGTCATCTGTGATAATGGAGTTAACACAAAGGATCTGTGTCAATTTATGGTAAAATGAAAATGTCCAGAAATTGGGTTTATCAAAAAGAATTTTGGTGGTGTTGTTGTCACATTTTGCACGGGGTGCCATGTTTTCAAAATTTGTAAGTATGCTGTTCTTCTTTCCCTCCTCTTTCTTCCCTTTCTCCATTTTTCCCTTTCTCCCTTTCCTGCAGTTTCATTCCTCCCTTTTCCCTTGTACTTCCCCCCAATCAAATTCCTAAAACAGAGAAAGTATTCCCTGAAAAATTCTAAGTGTCAGGGCGTAACCCGAATTCGCAGCGAAGTCGGGGTGCGCCCTCAAGTTGGAGCGCACTAGGGGATGCGAAGTGCGAAAGCAGGCTGAAAAGGAGCTGAATTTGGCTAAGTGTGGGAGCGCAACCCGACTTCGCAGCGAAGTCGGGGTGCGCTCTTCTTCCTGTGCGCACTTGGGAAGCAGTGATTGCAGAATTCAGCTAAGTGCTGGAGCGCAACCCGACTTCGTAGCAAAGTCGGGGTGCGCTCCCCTTTTTGTGCGCAGTCTGAACAACGGCCGAAACAACCAAGTGCCGGTGCGCAACCCGACTTCGCAGCGAAGTTGGGCTGCGCCCTCTGACCGGTGCGTAGTTGGGCAGCATTCATCAAGCAAGCCCAGAAATTGGCTAAGGCATGGAGGCCTCCCCAACTGCGTTGTTTCCCACCTGCGCTACCCGATGGCGCTCTGATCCCGGGCGAAGTTGGACAAACTGCCTTTCAAAGCAGACATGTGTCACTCATCAAAATTTGACAAGTGTCCAGCCTCGGGATTCGAGCCAAGATGTGACGGGATAAAGGACAAGCACGGACCACATTAACTACGCCAACTACCTCCATTTAAGCTGATGTAAAGTTCCATCTACCACAGCTACCCGCATTCTCGCTGACTAGAAGTTTCACCCGACGTGCTACCACATAGTTGTACAGCTTTCAAAGAGACCTTGTTGCAAGTACAGTCCTCGTCGGCAGGAGTCAGCATCAACAGCTCTCCTGCCGCTTTTGTCAGTTATTGTCTGGTCTGGGACTTTGTGCTCGTAATTGTAATCGGGGAAAACTTGGGCTATAAATAGCCACACCATTTCATTGTAAAGGGTGGAAGGGGAATATACTGCTAGGGAACCATTGTAGCTATACGTTTTCTTCTGAATGCAAGACACATACTTGGCTCTGCTTACTGTCATCATCTTGTATGCTGCCTCTCCTTGTCATTTCTGCCTCATGTTTCTTATTCCATTGCTTACTGTTATACTGAACTCTAGATTCCAGTATTTGATGGTTAAGTATTCCTGGAATGCATAGATAGAGGATACATAGGATGTATGATAGCTGTAGTTTCTATGGTGTGTGTTGTATTTAATTGTTGTTAGTAGTGGTGATTGATCGTTGTCGTGCTGCTTATTCCCCCCACCCAACTCCAATCATATTTGGATCTCTTTCCGCACTTTATCTCTTTCCTTGCACTCTTAGCTAAAACACTAAAGAAAACCCACAGGAAGCCGGCCTTCTCCGGATATTGGCACGGAAGACATTCCTTCCTTCCGGACTTTCAATTTGGTGGGCGAATCTGGGGCGCATTATACCAAATACTTTCCTCATGGCAGATTCGTAACCAACAGTTTCTCTGGCATGCCCGGTGGGACCCGAAAGTTTCCCATCCTAAAACAGAAACAAAGCACTGGTGTTCGCTTCATTGCTGTTAGAATCAGAACACCTAGCGACTTTGCAAGTACCTGAATACTCTCTGGGTCCGTGAAGACCGGTCCGAACGCCTTCATGCAAACGAGAAGGTGGAGAGCAAGGAATCCAAGAAATCAGCCTGACCTTTACGAAATTGATATTGTTGCTCCAGGAGAGCGCGTCAGGATGGCTGACCGCCAAGCTCGCATAGACGAATCCGAGCCCAAAATCGAAGAGGCCGAGGCTGAAGAGCAATCTACATCCTCGGACGGTACCGATACCGAGTACACTACCGGAGGAGAAGAAGACATGGCTGCCCAGCAAAATGATGATGATCTCTTCCCGACGGTAGACTCTACGGGGCCTTTGGCCCTAGTCGGACAGCAAGCTGTGCCCCCCGCTGCCTTAAAGTCCATCCCTACATACGATGGCTATGGCAAGACGGCGTACGAACACATCCAGGACATTCTGGCCCTGGCTGCGCTACATTCCATTACAGACGAGAGTGTGAAGACCCGTCTTCTGGCCCTTTCCCTAAGGGGAAAGCTTCTCTACTGGTGGAGATCACTGCCAGAGGGATCTATCACGGGGTGCCGCCAGTTGGATGGCAGGCTCGTAAAAGGATGCAACGAGTCTGTTGATCCCTCCTCTTTGTTACATCAGTTCCAAAGCATCCAACGACACCCCCAAGAGGAGGTGTCGGACTTCAACATTAGGTTTGCGAGGTCTTGGAAACGAGTACCTCGCAAACTTTGACCTTCAGCAGGTTAGGCTGCGCACTACTACCTGAGGTCTTTCAACTCAGACATCTGCCTGCTGCTGAAGATAGCCCGAGTTGACTCGTTCCCTGCCCTGTACGAGGCTGCCCAGCAAGCTGAAATGGATATCATTTCCATAGGCAGGCTCCCGCATAGGGTACAACCACCCATTTATCCTGACTTTCCTCAATCCTAGTACCCATCAGCCTCTGGTGTGATGCCGTCGACTTCAGGACAGCATCCCTAGCAGCAATGGAATCCGGCGCCAGTCGTAAATCCCTACGACCCGCCACAAATACATTATCCTAACCCGCCTCCTCCTTCGCATTATCCAGCACTCCCAGCTCCCCCTCAGTATGCGCAGTATTCTGCACCTCCTGCATTGGCTGCATTACCTCCGCCAGCTCAGTTTCCGCCTCCAGACAATGATATTCAGAACAAAATCCTCCAGGAGGTACGGGCTCTAGCCTCTGGAAATCACACCATGTCCAACGACATGACTATACTGAAGAAGAAACAGGCCCAGATGGACCTTGTTCCAAGGAGGCCATATCCTCCTCCGGCACTAACAAAAGATCAAGCTGCAGAACGGCAAGTTCAGAGGCGCCCCCTGCAAGAAACGCTGCCATCGAGGACCAACCTAGTACTTCTGACCAGGTTAACTGGTGCACCACGTGCAACGACCCGCATTCAGAAGAAGATTGCACACTGCACCAGCATTACCTCCAGACTCTGGCGGGCAGCGCCATAGAGGATGAAGAACTTTACATGATCCTGGACGATGAAGGCAACTTCGCCGTCCCAGAGGAAGATCTGGTGTTGCCCCCTGCCAAGGAAGACAGAAGGTCTGCCGAGACTGCTGCGGCCCAAGCAAAGCCCTTGAAGGTATACGCCAGGAGAGAAAAGGCACAGCCTGCTGGGCTACCACCTGACAAGAGGCTATGGCCTCACATGGCCAAGGACAAATTTTCCGCAACGAAAGCTCCCGCAGCAAAAGCTCCCACAGCTCAACCTCCAGCTAAAACCAAAGAACAAGCTCAGGAGAAGTTGAGATATCCATTTCTGACAAAGAGACAAAGAATCGAAGCCACGCAGCAATACCGGACGAAGTATGAGCCGGCAAAAGAAACAGAAGAAGCTAGCACCTCAGGCTACAGCATAGTGGATGAGCTGAAGAGGACCCCCGCAAGGATAAGCATGTATGATGCTCTTCTGCTCCCGGGGCAAGTTGATCCGCTACAGGAATCTCTGAAGAGCATGAAATATGGCAAGCAGATACAGCCTGCTGTTCTAGTTCAACCCCTGACAGTCTCCGCCACTGGGAAGAACAGACCACCTCCCTTCTATCTGTTATTACGGATGCAAGGGTATATCGTACACAACTGTATGGTGGATTCTGGTGCCTCCACGACTGTTATGCCATGAGCCATCTGCAAAGAAATCGGGATGGAATATACAAGGAGCAGCCAAGGTGTGCTGCAACTAGACGACACCCTTGTCAAGACAGTCGGTGTCATTAAAGATATCCCGATCCGGCTGCACAAAGCTGTTGACATTGTGGTCATCCAAGAATTCGTGGTTGTCGACTTGGAACCCTACTTCGGCATGTGTCTCTCCAGGGAGTTCACTACGAAGCTGGCAGGGTATCTGTCTCTAGATTACTCGCATATGGAAGTGCCCTTCAAAGGAAGGAGACTGAAGATCTACAACGAGAAGCCTTCCACATTTCTAGTGGAGAAGATACCCGGAGAAGAGTCGCAGAACTGCATGGTTCAGCTGACAGCAGAAGAACTGGTGGTGGTAGACATGACAGAGTAATCTCTTGAGCTGTTGCAAGTAGAATATGAGTTCTCCTTGCAGGACTTCAATGCCATGACCGAGACTGAGCAAGGTTGCTACACCGTCATTCAGCCTGAGAGGCTTGACCAGTTAGCCAAGAAAGAAGTAGGACCTGCACCAGAAAAGCTATGGCAGCTCTTCTTTGATGGCGCCCGATGCAAAAATGGCGTTGGTGCAGGCGTACTCTTGGTTTCCCTGATCGGGATCCAGAAGGACTACACCTACAGGCTGGCTTGGAGCTGTACTAACAATGCGGCAGAGTACGAAGCCCTGTGCTTGGGTTTGAGAAAAGTGGAAAGGCTGGGGATAAAGCATCTGCAGATCTTTGGCGACTCAGAGCTGGTGTGCAACCAAATTACGAACAAATGCGCCTCCAAGAAGCATTATCTCAAGGCGTACCGTAATCGGGTCTGGGACCTGATGGAGTCATTCGACTCATTGAATGTCAAAGTCATATCACGTGAGAAAAACAAGCATGCTGACATTCTGGCGTCTGTTGGAGCCAGGTACGTTCCGGCTGATGACACTGTCCAGAAGCCGAAGCCGGTTCGTACCATCTACAGGCCTTCTGTGCCTGATAAAGACACCCACTGGCAGGTGTTTGACTGTGACGAGGAGATCGTCACTTTTTTGGTTACCGAAGCATGTACAATCGAAGGTAGAGACCCTGATGACGAGCAATATGAGGGGTTGATACAGTTAAAGAATAATCATGTCCCAAAAGGACTGATTACACTAGAAAGTCTCTTTGATCAGAATGACAGAGCGATATCACACAGGATCAAAGTAGACCTCAAGTAGTACATCGACCTGGAGCTTGAAAAAAAACCAATCAAGGTCGGAACGGACTGCACTGAAGAGGAACTCGAACAGATCAGATCATTGTGCGGAGAGTTCCCCGATATAGTAGCCTGGTGCTATAGGACTTGAAGGGGTATGACAGACAGATAATCCAGCATACCATTGAGCTAGAAGATGGTGCGAAACCTTTCCGGCAGAAGCAGAGGGCGGTAAACCCGAAGATTGAAGCCATGATGAAAGCCGAGCTCCTAAAAATGCTGGAAGCCAAGATCATCTACCCCATCAAGCATTCATCCTAGGTTGCGAACTTGGTCCCCGTGAGGAAGAAGAACGGAGACATTCGTCTCTGTGTGGATTTCAAAAATCTAAATCAGGCCTCACTGAAGGACCATTACCCGCTTCCCCAAATCGATCAGATCCTCCATATAGTTGCTGGAGCGCAGAGATTCTCCCTATTAGACGTCAAAGATGAGGACTAGCATAAGACAGCGTTCACCACCAAATGGGGAACGTTCGCTTATCAGCGCATGCCCTTCGGCCTGTCCAATGCCGACGCTACATTCCAGAGAGCCATGGACCTGGCCTTCCGAGAGCTACTTAACAAGATCATTGTCATCTACTTGGATGACATGACTGTATTCTCTCACAGGAGAGAGGACCATGCTTCCCACCTACGGTAGATATTTGAGAGATGTCGTGAATTCGGAATTTCCATTAACCCGAAGAAATCAGTCTTCGCGGTAAGAGAAGGTAAGCTGCTGGGACATGTCATCTCCGAGAAGGGCCTTGCAGTGGATCCTGACAGAGTCGAAGCCCTCCTCCGCTTGCCCGCCCCAGTCGACAAGAAGGGGCTACAGTCCTTCTTCGGCCAAATCAATTTCGTGAGGAATTTCATACCGGACTTCGCACAAGTGATCAAACCCATGGCCGAACTGCTGAAAAAGAATGTCGAATTCCTGTGGACTGACGAGAGGAGGCAGGCCTTCAAGGAGATCAAGGCCAGAATTGCACAAGCTCCGGTGTTGATAAACTCGGATTATTCCAAGGACTTCATCCTATACGCGGTGGGAGAACCCGAGAGTTACGCCGCAGTCCTGACTCAGAAGGGAGATGATGGTGAAGAGCGCCCCATAGCGTTCTTAAGCTAGGTGATTCAACCGCACGAGGAAAAGTACAATTTTATTGAGCAGACGAGTTCACGGAGTCATGAAGTCTCTCCGAAAGTTCGAGCACTTCGTCTCCCAGAGCCGGACAACTGTCTTCGTGATACACCCGGACGTCCGAAACTTCATCATACAAGGGGAGCCAGGTCACAAGAGAGCAGGATGGATTGCCAAAATCCAGGAGTTTGACATCGAGGTACGGCCAACAAAGCTGATCAGAGGCCGAGCCTTGTGCCAGGAGCTGGCCCGAAGCGCTGCAGCCGAGATATCTGCCTGTAAGTGGGAAGATCCGACAGCAACCACCAACCTAGCCAACTCCTTATCAGAGGAAAGTGACTGGACAGATGACCTGGTGAGGTATTTCTGCACCGGGAGATGTCCAGATCACTTCAATGCCTCACAAATAAGGAGGTTTCGGCTAAATGCGTTAAGATACACTCTTCACCCCGAGGGGCTTTACTTCAAGAACATTGACGGCATCCTATTGCAGTGCGTCAGAGATACTGACAAACCCAGGGTCCTCGAAGAGTTTCACTCTGGGATGCCTGGGGGACATCATTCTGGAAGGCCTACGGCCTTGAAAATAATTAGAGCTGGGTACTACTGGCCCACTCTCTTCACAGGCGCACATGCGGTCTGTGTAAAATGTGACAAATGCCAGAGGTTTGCTGGCAGAAACAAAAAAGCACCCCTGCCCCTCCAGCCAATCCAAGCTGAGACTCTGTTTCAGCAGTGGGGCCTGGACTTCATCGGGGTCATTACGCCTAACTCTGCAGTGGGGCACAAGTTTATTCTTACCGCCACCGATTACTTCACTAGGTGTGCAGAGGTGATCCCCACTAAGAATGTGGACCAGGAGACGGTCATTGGGTTCCTCGAGAGCCTCATTACCCGTTTCGGGGTCCCAGAGTCAATTGTGACGAACAACGGTCCAGGGTTCACAGGCGCTATACTCACGGAGTACACCAGCAAGTACGACATCTATCACAAGATGTCTTCTAACTACTACCCACAGGGGAACGGCCTGGCCGAGTCCACCAACAAGAATCTACTGAAAATCGTCAGAAGGACAGTAGAGAGAAACAAGAGGACTTGGCACCTACTCCTGAATCGGGCGCTGTGGGTGGATAGAATATCCTTCAAGAAGTCTATCAAGACATCCCCCTACGCGCTCGTGTACGACAAGGAGGCAGTCCTGCCAACCCACATAGAAATTCCCGCACTCTAGATGTTGGATGGAGAGAGAGGCAACGGGGATCCAGTGGATGCCAGACTGTGCCAGCTGTTGCAGTTAGAGGAAGACAGAGAGAAAGCATACCAGGACTTCACTAAACACGCTGAAGCGACCCAAGGCTGGTTTGCAAAAGGTACCACCGCCCGAGTTTTCAAAATCGGGGACCTAGTGCTGAAGTGGGACTCACTGAAGGCAAAGCCGAGCAACCATGGAAAATTTGATGCCCTCTAGGAAGGTCCCTATCAGATTTCTTGGGCGAATCAGTTCAATGCATTCGTGCTCCAAGACATGGAGGGACAGCTTCTCCCCATTCCCGTCAACGGGTTCCACCTCAAAGTTTATCACTACTGAAGGCGCCCAATGGGTCCTTCCTTGTACAGTTTTCTTTTCTGCATTTTTTTCAGAATGTACATATTCAGCATTTAGTTTTCTAGTTTTCAAGAGCCCAAGTAGAACTTAAAGCAAACCCCGACTTCGCAGCGAAGTCGGGTATCGCTCCTTGGATCGTGCGACATTTGAAAGAAAGCAGCTGACAAAAGGGGCAAGAATTTGTCTAAGTGCTGGATGCGCAACCCGACTTCGCAGCGAAGTCTGACTACACAGTCAAACCTGGGTGAAGTCGGAGTGCACGAAGCAAAATATGGCTAAGTTTCAAATCAGACTGCGCAACCTTTTGGAGAGAAGTCTGACTGCGCAGTCAAACCTGGGCGAAGTTAGATTGCGCTCATTTTCTGGGTGAAGTCCGACTGCGCCCTCAATTTTGGGCGCACCCTGAATGACCTATCACGAGAAACATGAAAAATTCTAAGTGTGGGCCCAGAGCGCAGTACAGCACAGTGCGAAGTTGGGCCCTGGGCCAGAAATTCTCCCTCAAAAGGTGTGCCCAGGCGGCGGCTATGACGTCATCAAAAGCATGAAGTCCAAAGAAGTTTTAATGATTGCGCAACTTTCAAAAATGATGTCATTAAGAAAGCAAGGCGCGTTTGGACCAACTGCAACTAGGGTGCACTTTTCAAGATTAAACCCATGCACAGCCACCAAAGTATTACAACGCTTCCACCAACTTCAAGTTAACCACCTTAACTCCCTCCCTCGCGCCATTAATGCTGCAATCCTTTACTAAAAAAGGGCCCTGGCATACTCAAAAAATTCAGATTTTCGAACTGACTCCAAGACTGCAAAGCGCAGAATTGACAAATCAGAAGCCGTAATTCTTGTCTCTGCCACTTCAAACAAAGAAAATGGACAAGGGGAAAGCGCCAGTGCAGGCGCAATCCAGCGACGAAGGGCGCGAAGCTGAGGAACAGACTGAATCAAGCGCTCATGAGAGCGAAGTGCCGCAGGAGCAGAAAAAGAAAACCCGGACGAAGAGAAGTCGAGGGCAAATTCCACCGCCGCCCGTCAATCACCTAGCCGGGTACAAAGACGGCTCGTTTTCCATCAGCCTCACCAAACTGCGACCGAACATAGCAAAGTGGGCAGACAAGGTTTCGCCCTCACACCATGTCGGGGCTGCGTATAAATCGAACCTGTACTGGTTCTTGTGCCCTCCTGTCCACCAATGCCCGGAGCTGATTGAATCAATCGTAGCATATTACAAGCCAGCTGCCCGGCAAGTCTGCGACAACAAGGGAATAGTCCCGTTCACACTCTTCAGGTCCAGCCAGCATTCGCCCCAGGGCTTCAGTACGACCCCGGCGCAATTGTCAGGAGGATTAATTTGGATGAACAGACGGGGCGATTCACACAGACAAAGAGGATGAGGGAATTCCTCGACTCGGAGCTGAAGACTCCGCTGGCGGCCGGACAATGGCCGGCAGGCCCCATACCTCTGGACAGATTTGAGAACAAGTACATATACGTCATCTTGGCGTGGGTCCTCGATTGCGATTCTGACAGAATATCACTCCCGTACCAACTGGCGCTAGCAGAATGTATTCTGCATGGGGATTTTTACGACTTCACGGCGCAAAAGAGTGGGAAGCGCCCTATTTTCTTTGACTGGGTAGATTGGCTGGCATACGCAATACATTCGAGCCTGGTCAGACTGCAGCAAAAGCAGACGACTGAATTCCAGTTCGGTTCGTTCCTCATCTGGCTGTGCCTGTACCACATGCACTACCGGATTAGAGTTCCTAACTTGAAGAAGGTAAATGAAAAAGAAGATGCGGGTTGGTCTGTTGCAGGGATGCAGGCCCAACGTTGTCAGATCTATATCGGTCCTGGATTTCGCATCCAGGATCCAGGAAGTATCTGCCTAGGAAAAGCTTGTGGTAGAGGAGGCCGAACACCAAGCGAAGCAATGGCTAGACTTGGCTATGAAACTTGAGGAGTATGAGCGCAAAGGCCTCCGATTTTCCCCGATGTCTCGACTTGCTTCAGAGTGGGCAGATGCAAGGGTAACCTTGCACATTTATTTTGATAAAACAGAGAAGATAAGGGCCGCCAGGAAGATGCTGGACGCATTAGAGCATGAAATGAGCATTTGCCTGGCCCCCTTCAACACTCTGTCTGAACACGGGTGCCCGAGCTTCGTCAAGGATGGCGAGTTTCTGGCCCTTGAGCAGGTGAAGCAGAATTGGCTGTCTTTCAAGGCAGACACAGCAGAAATCGATAGCTGGGCGGAGCCTGTCCAGGAAGCTCAGGTCACCCAGATGGTTTCAAGGTACTGCAAAATCAATACCTCCCTCAAAGAGTTGGGATAAAGATACGACACCATCGACCTGCATGCGGTTGCTGCTTTCAGCGCAACACTGAAAGAGGTCAGCGACCTATGGCCCTTCTAAGCAGCAGTCTGGGACCAAGCCAAGGCTGCATATGATCGCATCCGCGAGCGGGAGGCCAACAGTGAGGAACATTCAAGTTCAGGAGGAGAAACAGAAGAGGCAACTGCCGAAACTGAACCTGAAGAAGAACAGTTTCCCAGGAAGAAGCCGTCAGAGCAGTGGAAACCAGGGGAAGGGAGTTCCTCTGCGCCCAAAGGATGAAGGCCTGGTTCTTTGCATCGAGGCGAGATCGACACCCCGCGAGCCGCCAAGAATGTTGTCACATTTTGCACGGGGTGCCATGTTTTCAAAATTTGTAAGTATGCTGCTCTTCCTTCCCTCCTCTTTCTTCCCTTTCTCCATTTTTCCCTTTCTCCCTTTCTTGCAGTTTCATTCCTCCCTTTTCCCTTGTACTTCCCCCAGTCAAATTCCCAAAATAGAGCAAGTATTCCCTGAAAAATTATAAGTGTCAGGGCACAACCCAACTTCGCAGCGAAGTCGGGGTGCGCCCTCAAGTTGGAGCGCACTAGGGGATGCGAAGTGCGAAAGCAGGCTGAAAAGGAGCTGAATTTGGCTAAGTGTGGGAGCGCAACCCAACTTCGCAGCGAATTCGGGTTGCATTCCTCTTCCTGTGCGCACTTGGGAAGCAGTGATTGCAGAATTCAGCTAAGTGCTAGAGCGTAGCCCGACTTCGCAGCGAAGTCAGGGTGCGCTCCCCTTTTTGTGCGCAGTCCAAACAGCGGCTGAAACAACCAAGTGCCGGTGCGCAACCCGACTTCGCAGCGAAGTCGGGCTACGCCTTTTGACCGGTGCACAGTTGGGCAGCATTCATCAAGCAAGCCCAAAAATTGGCTAAGGCACGGAGGCCTCCCCAACTGCGTTATTTCCCACCTGCTCTACCCGATGGCGCTCTGATCCCGGGAGAAGTTGGACAAACTGCTTTTCAAAGCAGACATGTGTCACTCATCAGAATTCGACAAGTGTCCAGCTTCGGGATTCAATCCGAGATGTGACGGGATAAAGGACAAGCACAGACCACATTACCTACGCCAGCTGCCTCCATTTAAGCTGATGTAAAGTTTCATCTACCACAGCTACCCGCATTCCTGCTGACTAGAAGTTTCACTCGACGCGCTGCCACATAGTTGTACAGCTTTCAGGGAGACCTTGCTACAAGTACAGTCCTCGTTGACAGGAGTCAGCATCAGCAGCTCTCTTGTCGTTTTTGTCAGTTATTGTCTGGTTTGGGACTTTGTGCTCGTAATTGTAATCGGGGGAAACTTGGGCTATAAATAGCCACACCATTTCATTGTAAAGGGTGGAAAGGGAATATACTGCTAGGGAACCATTGTAGGTATACGTTTGCTTCTGAATGCAAGACACCTACTTGGCTCTGCTTACTGTCATCATCTTGTATGCTGCCTGTCCTTGTCATTTCTGCATCATGTTTCTTATTCCATTGCTTACTGTTATACTGAATTCTGGATTCCAGTATTTGATGGTTAAGTATTCCTGGAATGCATAGATAGAGGATACATAGGATGTATGATAGCTGTAGTTTCTATGGTGTGTGTTGTATTTAATTGCTGTTAGTAGTGGTGATTGATCGTTGTCGTGCTGCTTATTCCCCCCACCCAACTCCAATCATATTTGGATCTCTTTCCGCACTTTATCTCTTTCCCTGCACTCTTAGCTAAAACACTAAAGAAAACCCACAGGAAGCCGGCCTTCTCCGGAGATTGGCACGGAAGACATTTCTTCCTTCCGGCCTTTCTATCTGGTGGGTGAATCTGGGGCGCATTATACCAAATCCTTTCCTCATGGCAGATTCATAACCAACAGGTGCTTCCAAAAAAAAACTAGGAAAAGTTGGTGGAGGTGAGATGTTTTCAAGAATAATGAAGGTAAAATTCTCCTTGTTCGAAATCATGTGGAACTTCGATTAAATTAACAACCATGTAGAGGCTAAGGCACTTCTTGCAACGATCAAGATTGTCATTGAAAAAGGATGCAGATATATTTCAATTGAGAATGATTCACAAACTATTATTAATGTTGTCAAGAAAAGTAGATGTGGGGATTGGAAAAAAATAGCATTTTTTTTTATGTCCAACAACTATTATTATTAAAAACAATATCATGGAAGTATCAGCATATCTATAAAGAAGGAAACAAGGTAACAGATATTTCACCCAATCATGGTGTATATCTTCATCTTGGTGAGAGTCAAATTCCTGAAGGAAACTGTCCCAAGGATATTCTATCTCTTAATGAAAATGATAAATGATGATTGTGAAGAGCTATGTTCCATTAAGTTCCGAGTCAATAGGCTTGGCGATTCAATCCAATTTGTGAAAATTGTCGAAGGTAGAAAACGATGATTCGCTTCCTTATTGGCCAAAAATCGTGATTCACCACTGATTTGCCACTTTTGAGAGAATGTGATTCACAAAGTTTACGAAAGGAAAATATTTCTATGTAAACAAGCAGCAAATAGCCACTTTTCTTGGAAGCAATTCATACATTTTGCAAAAAATTTGTGATTTGCTCATATCCTTTTTTGAAGAATTTTATAAGTCAATTTTGAGTATCTCACCAGTTTCCAAAAGGTAGTGATTCATTAATTTTCGGCAAAAACATGTTTTCTGACCCAAAAAAATTTTGGATGGAGGGACAAACAAGGCATGATCCATGCTAGAGTATAAGGTCCAAAACACAACAATCTAGCAAAGAATTTTGTCCAGTTGAACGCATTCCTTATCAAATCAATGCATCAAATCCATGAGGAAGTCATCATGATCCCGTTGTTAATCTATTCTCCATGTGGTATAGAAGTCTTCTCAAAGCACTTCAACCATATTTGGCCTTGATAGCAACAATAATCATGCCACCTTGTATGGGGCCTTCGAGGAAGCAACCCAAGCAAAGGATGTTCTCACTAGAGTTGGTAAATTACCACTTGCCCCACCCATGGCCTATGCAGCACATGTAGCTCAAAACCAAGCTCCATAGATCCAAGAGCCTCCTCTAGACATGATGTCAATCCTAAATGCTCAAATGGCCCAAACATCTAAAAGTATGCCCACTTATCCATAGGCAAACATTTTGTGTACAATGATCTTTCCTAGGCATGGCATCCCCACCTCTACCATCTTCCATCCCCAACTACAAGCAGAACAATGGTTGACAACCGAAGAATGGATGGCAACAATGGAAGACTTTATACCTCACAAAAGAAATGATCAAATGTTTCCAATCCTCCCACAAAGGACACCTAAAAGGTCCATGATATCCTCTTCTTTGCAAACCAATACGAATAAGAATTTTGATTTGGATTGTTAACCAAAGGAATATGAGGCCAAATTTTCATCCAAGAGAAACCATTGAGATTTGGAAATTTTGCTTTCTTCAAAAACTTTCTATTAATTTATTTACTAAAAAGTAGGGTTTTGAAAGAGTTCCCATAATAAAAACATCCTTGAACTGTCTGCCTTATTTTTTAAGTATTCAAAAAACATATATCATCTTTGTCATCATCTTCTTTTATCAGTTTATGGCTTCGAAAATTTGAGAGAAACCAAATTCATGACTCTTATGGGAAAATAATTCTTACTGATCATAAAATAGAATTTAAAAGAAGTATTCCAGCAAAAAGGTTTCCTGTTTCACAATCATATGACTGGCTCTTTCAAACATAGGTATCATAATCTGGTACTGAAACATTTAAGCAGTGCAGTTGCATCGAGGTCATATGAAATTGTATTGCACAAATCTTGTCTGTATTCTTTGTGTTATAGGAATGTTGACAGTGTGAGTAAATATGTATATTTTTAGAGTGTTTGGTTTTTAATATCAATTTGATATCAGAGGATTAGATCCTGATGTATCGCTACAATTTTTTCGCATCCTTACCTTTAGGCTATAGGATCCGCGCCCGAAAGGGGATGCGAGAAGGATGGGACAATACCTCGGATTGAGAGGCCCTTTGAAGGTTGCGCCTCTCGGGGGAGGGGTATAAGGGTGAATTTTCGACGGATGGTGGGTTCACCAGGAAACTTTGAGTGGCAGTTTCCACGGCTAGGTTTAGAATGGGTTTGATGTGTTCATATTTATATTCAATCATCCAATTCCTAGGTTTGGCCAAGATGAATCTAAGCTATTCTATATGCCAATGCTGATTTATATGAACACAGAAAGAATGAATAAATGCTGAACACAGAAAGTATGCTAAATAAGACGGAATGTACCTGATTCCGGATGTCTGATGAAGAGTCTAAGGTTTGTAGAAGTCCAGATTGTCTCAAATCTTACATTATCGTCTGCAATTTCACAGAATCGTCTCAGATCACAGTCAATCGTCTGAGATCAGAGGAGATCGTCGTCGACCTAACGAATTCGTCAGAAACCTGCAATCACAAAAACAGATACCAAAAACCAAAAATGCAACTGCAAAAGCAAGGGGAAATGATAGAAATAACAGAAAATTTGCCTAAATGATAGATCCAGATAACGATTAAAAGAAATGCATTACTTTAATAATTTATTTTAACTTTATCATGCATCTATACTAAATGAGGTGAACTCCAAGATGCAGAAATAGAATAAACTAAGTCAATGCATAAGGAATTAAAGAAAGAAGATAAAAAAATGCAAACTCTGGGCTCTGATTGCCCCCAATCTGGACTACAGTCGATATCGCCTCCAATCGTACGAGATCATTGCCGATCTGCGACAGGATCGTCCAAAATCATCTGTAATCGCCTACGACGATCCGAGCTTGCTCCGACTGAAAAACAATAAAATTCCTGCAAGAAAACTTGAAATACACAATGCAAACAATGGTGTGAAGGTGTTCTAATGCACGAGAAACTAAAGTTGCAGGGAAATCAGTCAGCCAGGGGGATAAAATGAGAAAATCCCAGTTTATATAGGATTAGGGAGAGGTTAGGAGGTTGGAGATCATCCCAATTTGGGAGATCTCCAACGGGGAAGACTCTAACCGCTCAGACACGCTTTCTACCCAAGTTAGAGAAGCTGTTGAACAGAAGCTAATTATGAAAATTCGTCTGGACGTTCTCTTCCAGACGAATTTGTTAGATTTGGGACGATTTCGTCTGATCGTCGACGATATCGTCCAACGGTCAAAACAAATCCTAAAAATGGCGCAGAAAACAAGGGGAGCGGGTAACGGGCGGTTTGGGTTAAAATTCAAATTTTTATCTTTTTACTAAGGTTTAACTGTGCCAATTTTAGGGTGCTACATTTTGCCCCATCTTTAGTGAATTTTTCGAAGAAAATGCGTTAAAGATGAGTTCTTCCCGTTTTACGAGAAAGCAAAAATTTACTCCATTTCTAGACGACGATTCTAGGTCGAATCGTACGACTGCTGACTATGGTGCCCCCTCCGTGTTTTTACCCAAATCGAATGTTTGAGGTAAAAGCGCGGAAAAGCAAAATTAAAAATGTTGTTTTTTTTTTTAAATAAAATTAAGAAAATAGGGTAAAACCCTAATTCATTTTTACTGTTCATTTTTACTGTTTTAGAGCTCTGCAAAAAAAAATGGTTGAGACAACGCACAGATCGACAGAGGTCCGGCGCGGGCTACGGGTAAGAATCTAAACCTAGTGAATTATGTTTTAGTTTGATTTGTGCAATTTTTTATTGAAATTTTGATTTTTTTGGGGCATCGCGGCCGTTTTTAGGCCGTCGACGACGTCGGGACAAAATCGTCCCCATTTCGTCGAAATCGTCTCTAGATCGTTGATTTCGTCTGAGGGCGAAATCGGCAAACTAGGGGCGATCCCGTCCAACAAGGGACGATCCCCATGTTTGCGAAATCAGAGACGATTTCGTCCTACAAAGGACGATTTTACCCAATTTAGGACGATATCGTCCAATAGTGGACGATATCGTCATTTTTATGAAATTAAGCTTGTTTGAATTGCATGTAATTGATTTAATAATTGTTTTATTAATGAATTTTGTTGTTTTATTGTTTGTTTTGCAGAAGGGATTACTAAAGAGTCGAGAGTGGAAATACGGGGGGCTGAGAGATGACATAGCCACGCTTGACCAGGCGAATTGCGACTGACTAGCACAGGTCGGATTGCAGCATGTGGTAGAGATGCCACAAGTATCGACGAACATGGGGCTATTGACAGCCCTAGCAGAGAGATGGTATCCGGGGTCGTCCTGCTTTCGGTTACCGACAGGGGATATGGCTCCCACACTAGAGGACGTATGGAGGATCTTGAGGATCCCCATACAGGGATGGTTGATGACTCCTGCAGCCAACCAGAGCCAGGCTATGATGCGACTGTGCGAAGACCCGAGCTTTGCCCTGGAGAAGGGCGGAGTGAACATCGAGTCATTGAGGCGGATGCCTGGGGCATCTAGGTTGACTCGGGTGTTGGCAGGGATAGTGGGTGGCCTACTGTTGTGCCACCAGAGCGGGTGCAGATTACCCTTGCTCCTTTCAGATGTGGTCTACGACATGAGAGACCACGGGTACAGATATGCATGGGGCAGCTTTGTACTGTGCCGCTTGTATAGGATCCTGCATGGGGTCGTATACAAGGGAGGCCGATGTCTGGTTTTGACATCGTTGCTGCAGGTTTGGTGCTAGGAGCACATCACGGTGCGGAGGCCGATAGGACTTCTACTGACAGGGATTGACCGGGAGAGACCCCGGGTTTGCTACTGGTGGCTCCAGAGAGGGTTACAGCGGCGGATAGATCTGTCGATGTCACGGAGGTTGCTAGATGACCTCATCCTAGACCAAATCACCTGGAGGCAGTGGAGAGAGCATCCAGGGGTGGGCAGAGGACGAGCATGAGCCGGCTCGCATCGAGGCGAGTCTGCTGGGCGAGGATGGAGCGGGGAGAGGTAGAGCTCCACCGCTACGACCGAGTTTTGCGGCAATTCGTTCTTCAGCAGGGGATCCCTTCTCTCAGGGATTATGAGTACTCTCGGACTGTCCGGGATAGTACTACACTGAGCGGGGCTCCAGATATGCAGCGATTCTGGAGTCAGGACGCGGATGATGCCCCTATCTAGCTAGTGTATGGAGACGACGCTGGGTTTGCTAACGGATACGATGCCTGGTACGCAAGCATCCGCCCTCCTCGAATGACGAGGGCATAGGGTCCGGTGCACGTCGTTGTGCGACGGATGGGGAGGAGGCGCCAGGCAGCCATTGAGGCAGCGCGGGGTCGCGGAGGGAGAGAGCAACAACGGTCTCCGCAAGAGAGACGCCAGAGGATGGGTCAGGCTCCACAGAGGCCATAGCAGACAGGGAGGAGGGAGGAGGGATTCCCTCCTCAGCAAAGGGAGAGGCCACCATCGCCCGATAAGGGCAAGGGTGTCGAGGTGGGGGGAGAGCGGCGAGATGGCGGCTCTCCGGGCTGAGAATGCCCGCCTCCGGGCTCAGGTGCAGACTCTACAGGATGAGGCTACACGGCTCATAGCTCGGAGCAGAGGGGCGAGCATATAGGAGTTGGTGCGGTCGATGGCCCAGACCACGTTCTATCAGGGAGTATACTTCCAGCTGGTTCCAAAGGGACAGAGGTTGCAGCTGCCAGCCGGCATTGCAGAGCCTATCAGGGTGGGATCGTCGAGGACAGCCTCACAATCGACAGCGAGGACCCGAGACACAGCCCGGACCTCTATGGGACCAAATCCTCCACGCCAGGGTGGGAGAGGCGATGAGGCTGAGAGCTTGAGGGCTTCTCGAGACTAGCTGCCAGATACTGGATGTATACATTTTGATTATTATTTTTTTTAGAGGATTGAGTATGCTAGGATATTGATTGTGGCATACCAGTCCAGTTTTGATATGATGTACATAATTTGTTGATATATATATGGTCTTTTTGATGATATGACTTGTGTATATGTTGTATGATGCTTTAATTTTGGATTTGTTTGATTGATTATTCATGTAATTATGTTGTTGGAAAGAAATTATAATTTTATGTCATGCCATAAAATTTAAATGAAATAATCTGATGTGAACAAATTGGTTGTTTTGTGGTGTGTTTTGATGCAAAATAAAAGGGACTTCTAACAATAATTTCAAAGGACATTGTCGCTATTATAGACCATTTTATGGAGTTGCCGCTTGCTAGGTCGTCAAGCTAATCCCAGTATAGAAATATTGCTAAAAGTAAAAGAGTGCTTAAGAGACTATCTTAAGACTTTGTGTTGTGATGATGAAAAATGATGATGGTGATGATTTGTTTTCAGATTTTCATAAAAATATTATGCATGAGATATTAAAAGAAATATGATTGTTGCTAGGCATAAATTCCTAAGTGTGATAAATTTTTTGAATAAGTCCCTAGGAACTATACCATCATTGCAAAATTGAATATTGACATAATGACATGAAATAGAAAAATGTGCGTTCTTTTTAAAGCACAATTGGGTAACATAATGATGTAAGCCTATGTTTTTATGAATTAAAATGAATGGGAAATAAAATGAGAACAATGGTTTGCGCTAGGCATAGAATTATAGGTATAGACTTATACCATCATCGCGAAATCCAAAAAAAGAATTTGATATTTTAGTTTTATTGCATGATTGATTTTTTGGTTTTGAGATAAACAGAAAATAATAATATATAAACATAACTTTATTTACTAGGTTTTTGAAGATGTGAAAGAAAAATTTTGGTTGTTGGAAAGAAATATATTTAATTGTTTTTATGCTAAGCAAATGTTCTTAAATAAGAACATGAAATGATTCGAAAATAATTGCAGAGATATTTTAAACTATCTCAAAGACAAAATGTAGATTTATAAGGAACCCTCATGTGCAAATGTGAGTTCATTACCGATCTTGATTTATCATAATGATACAAAATATCTCAAATACAAATGTGTGTGCAATTGTATTGTTCATTCACCAATTTTGAGCAAGAGAATTTGATACAAGTAATTTGAATTAACCAAATAAGGGTTCATTGACCATGATTTATATGCATGTAACCGTACCAGACTACTATGTAAGTCAGGTCATCAAGAGCTAGCTAATCCATAAGCCGACATAGGTCTGTATAAAAGAAGGTCGCTAATGTGACAGACATATCACCACACTAGGGATTACCCAAGGCCAAGCGGGTTGGGCACAAACCACCTGTTATGGGGCTTACCTCACAGTTTTCGAATAATTGAGAATTCCAGGTATTCAAGCTCATTCACCCTTCTTTTCTTTTTCAAGGGGTAGGGAAAGGGATTTTATTGCTTTTTGCTTTTCTTTTCTCTTTTGCTTCTTTTCTCCTTTTTTTTTTTTTTTTTTGTATTTTTGCGTGGAACTGAGACAATGCTGAAATATTGCTGCGATGGTACAAAATAATATTCTTCTTTAGCAGTGATGATATACGGTCCAAGCCAGTTGGGCTCAAATTTACCTTTAAGGTCTTTAGTTGCATTAGTATTTCTTTGATTTTCTTTTAAGACAAGGTCGCCGATCTCAAAGGATCGATGATGAACTTTCTTGAGGTATCGCTACAATTTTTTCGCATCCTTACCTTTAGGCTATAGGATCCGCGCCCGAAAGGGGATGCGAGAAGGATGGGACAATACCTCGGATTGAGAGGCCCTTTGAAGGTTGCGCCTCTCGGGGAGGGGGTATAAGGGTGAATTTTCGACGGATGGTGGGTTCACCAGGAAACTTTGAGTGGCAGTTTCCACGCCTAGGTTGGGAATGGGTTTGATGTGTTCATTTTTATATTCAATCATCCAATTCCTAGGTTTGGCCAAGATGAATCTAAGCTATTCTATATGCCAATGCTGATTTATATGAACACAGAAAGAATGAATAAATGCTGAACACAGAAAGTATGCTAAATAAGACGGAATGTACCTGATTCCGGATGTCTGATGAAGATTCTAAGGTTTGTAGAAGTCCAGATCGTCTCAAATCTTACATTATCGTCTGCAATTTCACAGAATCGTCTCAGATCACAGTCAATCGTCTGAGATCAGAGGAGATCGTCGTCGACCTAACGAATTCGTCAGAAACCTGCAATCACAAAAACAGATACCAAAAACCAAAAATGCAACTGCAAAAGCAAGGGGAAATGATAGAAATAACAGAAAATTTGCCTAAATGATAGATCCAGATAACGATTAAAAGAAATGCATTACTTTAATAATTTATTTTAACTTTATCATGCATCTATGCTAAATGAGGTGAACTCCAAGATGCAGAAATAGAATAAACTAAGTCAATGCATAAGGAATTAAAGAAAGAAGATAAAAAAATGCAAACTTTGGGCTCTGATTGCCCCCAATCGGACTACAGTCGAGATCGCCTCCAATCGTACGAGATCATTGCCGATCTGCGACAGGATCGTCCAAAATCATCTGTAATCGCCTACGACGATCCGAGCTTGCTCCGACTGAAAAACAGTAAAATTCCTGCAAGAAAAACTTGAAATACACAATGCAAACAATGGTGTGAAGGTGTTCTAATGCACGAGAAACTAAAGTTGCAGGGAAATCAGTCAGCCAGGGGGATAAAATGAGAAAATCCCAGTTTATATAGGATTAGGGAGAGGTTAGGAGGTTGGAGATCACCCCAATTTGGGAGATCTCCAACGGGGAAGACTCTAACCGCTCAGACACGCTTTCTACCCAAGTTAGAGAAGCTGTTGAACAGAAGCTAATTATGAAAATTCGTCTGGACGTTCTCTTCCAGACGAATTTGTTAGATCTGGGACGATTTCGTTTGATCGTCGACGATATCGTCCAACGGTCAAAACAAATCCTAAAAATGGCGCAGAAAACAAGGGGAGCGGGTAACGGGCGGTTTGGGTTAAAATTCAAATTTTTATCTTTTTACTAAGGGTTTAACTGTGCCAATTTTAGGGTGCTACATTTTGCCCCATCTTTAGTGAATTTTTCGAAGAAAATGCGTTAAAGATGAGTTCTTCCCATTTTACGAGAAAGCAAAAATTTACTCCATTTTCTAGACGACGATTCTAGGTCGAATCGTACGACTGCTGACTATGGTGCCCCCTCCGTGTTTTTACCCAAATCGAATGTTTGAGGTAAAAGCGCGGAAAAGCAAAATTAAAAATGTTGTTTTTTTTTTTAAATAAAATTAAGAAAAATAGGGTAAAACCCTAATTCATTTTTACTGTTCATTTTTCTTGTTTTAGAGCTCTGCAAAAAAAAATGGTTGAGACAACGCACAGATCGACAGAGGTCCGGCGCGGGCTACGGGTAAGAATCTAAACCTAGTGAATTATGTTTTTAATTTGATTTGTGCAATTTTTTATTGAAATTTTGATTTTTTTGGGGCATCGCGGCCGTTTTTAGGCCGTCGACGACGTCGGGACAAAATCGTCCCCATTTCGTCGAAATCGTCTCTAGATCGTTGATTTCGTCTGAGGGCGAAATCGGCAAACTAGGGGCGATCCCGTCCAACAAGGGACGATCCCCATGTTTGAGAAATCGGAGACGATTTCGTCCTACAAAGGACGATTTTACCCAATTTAGGACGATATCGTCCAATAGTGGACGATATCATCATTTTTATGAAATTAAGATTGTTTGAATTGCATGTAATTGATTTAATAATTGTTTTATTAATGAATTTTGTTGTTTTATTGTTTGTTTTGCAGAAGGGATTACTAAAGAGTCGAGAGTGGAAATACGGGGGGCTGAGAGATGACATAGCCACGCTTGACCAGGCGAATTGCGACTGACTAGCACAGGTCGGATTGCAGCATGTGGTAGAGATGCCACAAGTATCGACGAACATGGGGCTATTGACAGCCCTAGCAGAGAGATGGTATCCGGGGTCGTCCTGCTTTCGGTTACCGACAGGGGAGATGGCTCCCACACTAGAGGACGTATGGAGGATCTTGAGGATCCCCATACAGGGATGGTTGATGACTCCTGCAGCCAACCAGAGCCAGGCTATGATGCGACTGTGCGAAGACCCGAGCTTTGCCCTGGAGAAGGGCGGAGTGAACATCGAGTCTCTGAGGCAGATGCCTGGGGCATCTAGGTTGACTCGGGTGTTGGCAGGGATAGTGGGTGGCCTACTGTTGTGCCACCAGAGCGGGTGCAGATTACCCTTGCTCCTTTCAGATGTGGTCTACGACATGAGAGACCACGGGTACAGATATGCATGGGGCAGCTTTGTACTGTGCCGCTTGTATAGGATCCTGCATGGGGTCGTATACAAGGGAGGCCGATGTCTGGTTTTGACATCGTTGTCTGCGAGTTTGGTGCTAGGAGCACATCACGGTGTGGAGGCCGGTAAGACTCCCACTGACAAGGATTGACCGGGAGAGACCCCGAGTTTTCTATTGGTGGCTCCAGAGAGGGTCACAAGCGGCGGATAGATCCATCGATGTCACGGAGGTTGCTAGATGACCTCATCCTAGACCAAATCACCTGGAGGCAGTGGAGAGAGCATCCAGGGTGGGCAGAGGACGAGCATGAGCTGGCTCGCATCAGGCGAGTCTGCTGGCTGAGGATGGAGCGGGGAGAGGTAGAGCTCCACCGCTACGACCGAGTTTTGCGGCAATTCGTTCTTCAGCAGGGGATCCCTTCTCTCAGGGATTATGAGTACTCTCGGACTGTCCGGGATAGTACTACACTGAGCGGGGCTCCGGATATGCAACGATTCTGGAGCCAGGACGTGGATGATGCCCCTATCCAGCTAGTGGATGGAGACGACGCTGGGTTTGCTAACGGATACGATGCCTGGTACGCAGGCATCCGCCCTCCTCGAATGACGAGGGCATAGGGTCCGGTGCACGTCGTTGTGCGACGGATGGGGAGGAGGCGCCAGGCAGCCATTGAGGCAGCGCGGGGTCGCGGAGGGAGAGAGCAACAACGGTCTCCGCAAGAGAGACGCCAGAGGATGGGTCAGGCTCCACAGAGGCCATAGCAGACAGGGAGGAGGGAGGAGGGATTCCCTCCTCAGCAAAGGGAGAGGCCACCATCGCCCGATAAGGGCAAGGGTGTCGAGGTGGGGGAGAGCAGCGAGATGGCGGCTCTCCGGGCTGAGAATGCCCGCCTCCGGGCTCAGGTGCAGACTCTACAGGATGAGGCTACACGGCTCATATCTCGGAGCAGAGGGGCGAGCATATAGGAGTTGGTGCGGTCGATGGCCCAGACCACGTTCTATCAGGGAGTATACTTCCAGCTGGTTCCAGAGGGATAGAGGTTGCAGTTGCCAGCCGGCATTGCAGAGCCTATCAGGGTGGGATCGTCGAGGACAGTCCTCACGATCGACGGCGAGGACCCGAGACACGACCCGGACCTCTATGGGACCACATTCTCCACGTCAGGGTGTGAGAGGAGATGAGGCCGAGAGCTTGAGGGCTTCTCGAGACTAGCCGCCGGATCATCGGATGTATACATTTTGATTATTATTTTTTTTAGAGGATTGAGTATGCTAGGATATTGATTGTGGCATACCAGTCCAGTTTTGATATGATGTACATAATTTGTTGATATATATATGGTCTTTTTGATGATATGACTTGTGTATATGTTGTATGATGCTTTAATTTTGGATTTGTTTGATTGATTATTCATGTAATTATGTTGTTGGAAAGAAATTATAATTTTATGTCATGCCATAAAATTTAAATGAAATAATCTGATGTGAACAAATTGGTTGTTTTGTGGTGTGTTTTGATGCAAAATAAAATGGACTTCTAACAATAATTTCAAAGGACATTGTCGCTATTATAGACCATTTTATGGAGTTGCCGCTCGCTAGGTCGTCAAGCTAATCCCGAGTATAGAAATATTGCTAAAAGTAAAAGAGTGCTTAAGAGACTATCTTAAGACTTTGTGTTGTGATGATGAAAAATGATGATGGTGATGATTTGTTTTCAGATTTTCATAAAAATATTATGCATGAGATATTAAAAGAAATATGATTGTTGCTAGGCATAAATTCCTAAGTGTGATAAATTTTTTGAATAAGTCCCTAGGAATTATACCATCATTGCAAAATTGAATTTTGACATAATGACATGAAATAGAAAAATGTGCGTTCTTTTTAAAGCACAATTGGGTAACATAATGATGTAAGCCATATGTTTTTATGAATTAAAATGAATGGGAAATAAAATTAGAACAATGGTTTGCGCTAGGCATAGAATTATAGGTATAGACTTATACCATCATCGCGAAATCCAAAAAAAGAATTTGATATTTTAGTTTTATTGCATGATTGATTTTTTGGTTTTGAGATAAACGAGAAAATAATAATATATAAACATGACTTTATTTACTAGGTTTTTGAAGATGTGAAAGAAAAATTTTGGTTGTTGGAAAGAAATATATTTAATTGTTTTTATGCTAAGCAAATGTTCTTAAATAAGAAGATGAAATGATTCGAAAAGAATTGCAGAGATATTTTAAACTATCTCAAAGACAAAATATAGATTTATAAGGAACCCTCATGTGCAAATGTGAGTTCATTACCGATCTTGATTTATCATAATGATACAAAATATCTCAAATACAAATGTGTGTGCAATTGTATTGTTCATTCACCAATTTTGAGCAAGAGAATTTGATACAAGTAATTTGAATTAACCAAATAAGTGTTCATTGACCATGATTTATATGCATGTAACCGTACCAGACTACTATGTAAGTCAGGTCATCAAGAGCTAGCTAATCCATAAGCCGACATAGGTCTGTATAAAAGAAGGTCGCTAATGTGACAGACATATCACCACGCTAGGGATTACCCAAGGCCAAGCGGGTTGGGCACAAACCACCTGTTATGGGGCTTACCTCACAGTTTTCGAATAATTGAGAATTCCAGGGATTCAAGCTCATTCACCCTTCTTTTCTTTTTCAAGGGGTAGGGAAAGGGATTTTATTGCTTTTTGCTTTTCTTTTCTCTTTTGCTTCTTTTCTCCTTTTTTTTTTTTTTTTTGTATTTTTGCTTGGAACTGAGACAATGCTGAAATATTGCTGCGATGGTACAAAATGATATTCTTCTTTAGGTGATGATATACGGTCCAAGCTTGGCTCAAATTTACCTTTAAGTCTTTAGTTGCATTAGTATTTCTTTGATTTTCTTTTAAGACAAGGTCGCCGATCTCAAAGGATCGATGATGAACTTTCTTGAGGTATGCTCGCTTGAGCTTGTTTTGGTAGGCACGAAGATGCTCCAAAGCATTGATGCACTTCTCATCTAGGAGTTCCAGCTGACTAAGTCTACCAGCACAATATTCATCTCCTACTTCAGTATCTTGAAGTAGTAGAGCCAAAGAAGGAACTTCTAATTCAAAGGGAAAAACTGCTTCAGTGCCATAAACCAAAACAAAAGGTGAAGTGCCCGTGGGAGTGCGAACGCTAGTTCGATAAGCCCATAAAGCAGGATATAGTTGAATGTGCCAATCGCGGCCAGATTTATTGACCAGTCTTTTGAGGATTTTAATTAATATTTTATTTGATGTTTTTGCTTGGCCATTACCCTGAGGATAATAGGGAGTGGACCAACGATGTTGAATTTTATATTTTTGACATAATTTTTTGACATCTTTATTTTTTAAACAAGTTCCATTATCTGAGATGAGATTTGCAGGAATTCCGAACCTACAAATAATTTGATTAAAAATAAACTTGGAAACTTGGGTTCCAGTGCAAGAAGCTAAGGGCATAGCTTCAACCCACTTCGTGAAATACTCGGTGGCGGTTATGATGAATTTGTGTCCATCAGATGACACAGGGTTGATTTTTCCAATGATGTCTAAGCCCCATTTTGAAAAGGGCCAAGGAGATGAAATAGCCTGCAGTTCTTGTGCAGGCGCATGGACAAGGTCAGCATGTTTATGGCACTTGTCGCAATGGCGCACATAATCATGTGCATCATTCTCCATGGTAGGCCAAAAATATCCTATCCTAAGGAGCTTCTTAGCAATGGTGCTACCACTAAAATGTCCCCCACAAGATCCATCGTGGGCTTCACTCAAAGCTGATCTAGATTCTTCTAGATTCAAACATCTCAGTAGGATGCCTTCAAAAGATCTCCTATACAACGTATTGCCAATAATCATGAAGCGACTTGCTCGTCTACGTAATAACCGATGTTGGTTGCTATTACAACCTTCAGGGAAGGTCCCATTTTGGAGAAAATTAAGTATATCAGTGTACCAAGGTTTAGGAGTAGTTTCGTTGATTAGAAACACATCCAAAGGTTCTAAGCATGATTTATTTGAAGCGGGTTCCTGGAGTCGATGAATAATGATGGTAGCATATTCATCATCTAACTCCAAGGGCAAAAGAGATGCAGTTGCAGCCATAGCATCAGCCGCACGATTGCTAGTTCGAGGAATAGCTTCCAAGGTAACTTGATCAAATAAAGATAATAATTGTAAGACATATGCTTTATATGGACGTAATTTATCATCTCTGGTCTGATAAACATCATTGATTTGATTTATGACAAGTTGAGAATCACCGAAAACCAATAGATTTTTAATTTTCAGTGCCAAGGCAGCTCGTAATCCAAGGATTAGAGCCTCATATTCAGCAGTGTTATTAGTGCAAGCAAACATTAATTTAAAGGACAGAGGTATAAGATGTTTCTGCGGAGATATTAAAATAATACCTGCACCAGCCCCACTCATGCATCGGGCTCCGTCAAAGTATAGGGACCATTGCTCTGGATGGTCTGCCTCTAGTTTAAGGCATTCATCAGGAAACTCAATGATGAGGGGATGGGTAGACTCTAAGGGTGCAGCAACTAATTGATCTGCTATGATTTGACCCTTAACAGACTTTTGTCCTATAAACGTGAGTTCAAACTCACTTAGCGCAAGAACCCACTTTGTTGTGCGACCAGATAAATAAGGTCGACTCATGAGATATCGCAAAGGATCGAATTTAGCAATAACATACATTTTTTGACTGAGCATATAATGGCATAATTTTTGTGTAGAAAATATGACTGCTAGACATAACTTCTCTAATGTTGTGTAGCGAGTTTCATAACTGATTAAGGTTCGACTAATGTAATAATTAGCACGCTCTCTTTTCTCATCGTCAAGTTGAGCTAACATAGCTCCTAAGGCAAAATCTAAAGCAAAAATATACAAGATAAATGGGCGATCAGATCTAGGTGGTGAAAGCACAGGTGGGTTAAGGAGATATTGTTTGAGGAGTTCAAATGCTTCCTGACATTCGTCGTCCCAATGAAAAGAGACATATTTCTTAAGAAGCTTAAGAAAGGGTCCTGTTTTGTCCGCCAACTTATCGATGAAGCGGCGAATAGCTTGAAGCTTACCTTGTAGACTTCGTAATTCAGATATATTTGTGGGTGCGGGCATATCAGTGATAGCCACGATCTTGAGAGGGTCAATTTCAATGCCACGTAAAGAAACTATAACCCCCAATAATTTACTGGACTTAACTCCGAATATACATTTGGCTGGATTCAATCGGATGAGATATTCCCTTAACCGATCAAATACTTTTCTCAAGTCATCTAAATGATCATCTTCTTTGATGGAACGAGCTATAATATCATCTACATAATCATGTAGAATATCATGCATCATATCGTGAAAGATATAAGTCATGGCTCGTTGATATGTTGCACCTGCATTCTTTAAACCGAATGGCATCACTTTCCAACAAAAGGTTCCCCAAGGGGTAATAAAGGCTGTTTTAGCCTGATCTTCAGGAGCTATCCTGATCTGATTATAACCAGAAAATCCATCCATTAAGGATATCATTCCACTCCCAACAGTAAAATCAATGATCTGATCCATGTTGGGAAGAGGAAAATCGTCTTTAGGGCATGCAACATTAATATCTCTAAAGTCTGTGCAAACCCTAACTTTGGTAGCTTCTTTCTTAGTTACTGGAACTACATTCGAGATCCATTCAGCATAATCAATGGCTTGTATAAAAATAACCTTCAGGAGTTTTTCTAATTCCCCTTTGACTAGTAAGGCCACTTTAGGATGCATTTTTCTAAGTTTCTGTTTAACAGGTTTAGCATCCGGATGGACTACTAGGTGATGCATGACTACGGAAGGGTCTAATCCTGGCATATCCTCATATGTCCAAGCAAAAACATCTTCATAGTCTTTAAGAAATGCAATGTATTTATCTTGTTTTTCTTGACTTAATTCTGATCCGATGTTGATTATGTGAGGATTATCTTCGGTTCCAATGTTAATTTTTATGACATTTTCTACTTCCATGTGTAGATCTCTCTCAAAATTAGGTGGGGAGGGTGAAATGCCCAATTCTTGTAATTCTTCCGAGGTTAGCTTGGATAATTCATCTTGAGGAGTCGTGGCCTCAAGCTGGGCTATACTAGGTATAGAGCCATCGAAATAAAATCCGTTATGTAACAATTCCTCAACGGAGACATCATGGAAGATATCTCCCTCCAACTCATCGTCGGATTCAGCGATCATCTGAGGGTAAGCTATGGATAGCATATTACATGTAAATGACTCATTCATTAAATGGAAGGCATCATGTTTATCCAAATAATCTTGGTAAGATATGAGATGGTCATCATCCTCAAATGGGAAGGGCTGACCTTTATTAGGAAATAGGCCCACACCACATCGGGCAGGCCATGGTTCTACCTCAAAAGGTTCTTTCATACCATTTTGGAAAGGTCCCAAACCTTTCCCTTTATATCCCAATTTAAGCATTATAGGCTTAGCTTTAATATACTCATTAGTAAAATAACATCGAGCATATCCATCATAATGAGTCTTGAGATTTCTAGGTATTCTTCCCAGATCATATCCCTTATAAATAAAAGCACAGCTCCCGACTTGGTAAATACTTCCCATAGGCTATGGGAGGCCCAAGGTACGAGGAGAGGGTGGCAATTTATTTAAAATAAGGGAATCTTGCATAGCAGCGTTTGTTTTTTCTGATATAAGAATTTTAGATAAATCGGGTAAGAGCTCATCAGTAAGAGCGTAAGAGGTAGAAGGAACATTTCCTACATCTTCGGATGCGAAAAATATGCCTCTGGTAGGCGTATATGTTGTAGAGATGTCGATGGACGGGTCTATAGGTATGGAAGTTATAGGAGTAAAACAAGAAGCGTTGGTTGTGGGTTTAGGATCTTTTTGAGGTCCTAATGTGGTTTGTTCGGAAGATGGTTGAACTATATGTAGAGGTGTAGTTGATGGAGAAAAAGGAGATGATGTTATGGGTGTGTGTTTCACACGTTTAGATGGATGATTAGAATTAGGATGTGTGGATGACAGAGCAGGGCAAAATTGAACTCCAACAAGTTCTGCCAAAGCACACATATCAAAGGGTCTAGGATCACCATGAATGGTAACCAACTGATTCTTAAATTTGAATTTAACACACTGATGTAAAGTTGAGGGAACAGCTCGCATCGCGTTGATCCAAGGGCGACCCAAGAGTATATTGTACGATGCAGGGCAATGTACAATAAACACGGTCGTGTCTAAGGTTCTTGGACCAACTTGCAATGGGATAGTAATAACTCCACACGTTTCTTGTGTTTCGTCATTGAAGGCTTTTATGATCATATCAGTTCTTTTCATTTCGTCACTTCTAAACCCAAATCTTTGGTAGAAGTCAAAAGTGCAAATGTTTAAAGATGAACCATTATCAATCAAGACTCGTTTAACTGCTACATCTCCAATTAGGGCAGTAATATATAAGGGGTTATCCTTATGTAAACTATGTTGCGGTATATCTCTATCCCGAAAGTCAATACAATCAACTTCTCGAGTTATGATAGTATTGGCCATGGCTTCAGGTTGAATATTTTGTGGTACCATCATTTGGCTTAATGTGAGCATTAATTCATCCCTATGGGTGGGAGGAGATTTTAAAAGGTCCAAAAGGGAAATTCTAGCTGTAGTATTTGATAATTGTTCATTAATATTATAAGGAGGTTTAGGTTGAACATTAGGCGCATGATTCCCTTTATTAGGAACTTTCAAAACAAATGGAGCTGATCCATCGTTCTGAGTTTGATCTTGTTGAGAATTTTGAGCCTTTTGTCGAGTAACAACTCCGATGGTACCTACAATATTATTTTGTGGATGATGAATGGGTCTTGGTCTAGCGTTTATGGCTTGTTCATTAGAAATTAATTGGTGAGAAGATGGTCTAGTAGTGACTCTTCTTGGAAATGGTTCTTCCGGAACCATAGAATTTGTGATAGGTTGAATAGCATCTGATTCATCTTCAGAACTATTCGATTGATTTGATGTGATTTCCATGTCACTTTCAGTCTCGTATTCTATATCACTAAGATCAGGTGTCCGAATATTATATAGAGGTCTGGTCGTAACCATGGATAAAGTTGTGTCAAATATTTGCAGATCATGAGCAGGTAAATGTCCACTAATAGTCCCTACATATCGGGTAGGAGGGGGAACATTATGATGCTCAATTTGATTAGCCACCTCTTTACCATGCTTTGGTAAAGGATGTTGAAATATGTCCAATGATTGATTGGCATTCGATTCTGATTTTGGGGGATGTTCTTTTGAGCATTATTAGGAGGATTTTGTTTAGGTTGAAAGGCTTGCACCTCCATCTCATTGTTATCAATTAAGTCTTGTATTTTATGTTTTAATATTTTACAAGAGTTGGTAGCGTGTCCAGGTCCTCTATGGAAATCACAGTGTAAATCAGCTCTGTATCCGGGTATAGTTGGATCAGGTTCCCGGATATTTGGTAATTGGATCAAACCTCATTCTAATAATTGCGGGAGAATGGTTGATAGAGGTTGATTTAACCTAGTAAATTCTCGAGGTGGTTTATCAGGAGGTTTCAGTATAAACTTCTCCGTTGTTTTCATAGCATTAACAGTAGCAATATTTCTACTATCAGTGACTCCATCACCCACAACTTGTTTATTTTTATATTGATTTTTGGATGTTTTCTCATCATCTTTCTTTTTAAGCTGACCTCTCCTAATGAGAGCATCTTCCACTCTTCGAGCTAAGTCTATAGCTTGATCAAAGGTGGTCAAGGTAGCAGTTGATAACTCATAGGATAGTTGTTCTTGTAAATTATTGATAAAGATATCCAGCATTTCCCGATAAGGTAACACAAAGTGCAATTTTCCTATCAACTGTCTCCATCGAGCTAGGAAATCAGCAAAACATTCATCTTTGTCTTGTTTTAGGTTGTACAAATATTTAATGGTTACATGCCTTTCGATGTAGGCACTAAATTGATGAACAAAAGACTCAGTAGTTTCTTCGAAATTCCTCAAAGAATGAGTGGGTAATTGATAATACCACTCTAATGCCATTCCTCCTAAACTTTTTGGGAACATTTTTAGTAATAACAAGTCATCATGTGATATATCATGACATGCTATCCTAAACATACGAAGATGCTCTATGGGATCTTCGGTTCCTTTGTATATAGGTAGGACAGGCATAGGAAAGTGTTTAGGATATGGTTGTGCTACAACTATAGGATCTAGAGGTTGACTACACATCTCTCGATAATTGTACGAGGGATGGTAGGGATCTATCTGGTCCATGCGGGAAACTAACTGTTTCACCATAGTTTCAAGATTACTAGTTTGTCCACCATATTGGTTCGGTGGGACATGAGTATGGGATTTGTGAGCGTATGATGGCGTGACGTAAGGATTAGATGCTATATTGCTATTATGCAAATGGTTGGTAGGGAGAGTATTATGAAGAAGATTTGTAGTAGCATTATGTTGTATCCCAGATTGTTGGAAATTGGTGTTTGGTTTTGTTTTAGGCTTTTGTTGATTTGAGGTATGTTGATCAATAACTTGGCAAAATAGAGCAGTGAATGAAGGTTTCTTTTGTGTGGGAATAACTCTAGGCTTGGTAGCAAGAACTCTAGGTGGTTGGGTAACCTGTTGTTGTTGCATGTTCTGGATTATAGCGGCCATATCCAAATTGGATGGTCCAGCTTGATCACTTTCTTGATCAACGAAGGACAAGGGATTAGTGCGTGTGTGATATATTTCTTCTAGGGTTGCTTGAGTGTCACTAATTTGATCCTTGTCCATATGGATTGCTCTATTAAGAGTGCCAATATTAGTATTGAGAAACTTCCAAAAATGTTCCATGTTCTCAAAAGTAATAGCTCCTCCCGGAGACATTTTAGGGGATGAGGATCCTTCCTCTCTAACAGTTTCTCTTTGTTCATTTCCTTCAGCAAACTCTTCTTCTTGTTGGTCTAGGGTTCCTTCTTCTTGAATTGGGTCTTCAGGAAGGACATCTGGTTTATTTACTGGTTTTCCTAACCAATCTTCTTCTACTTCAATCTGTTTTCCATTCCTAAGTCTAGTCATTATGCTTAAACTTAGATTTTAGCAAATATATATATATATATATATATATTTGCGACAAGTTTGGGAGGTATATATTTTAATTATATACCTACTATAATACTTAAAAGAAAATGTTTTGATTTTTGTTATATTTTTGTTTTGTTTTTGTTTTTTTTTTTTTTGTTTTTATAATAATATTATAAAGACAACAAACAACATACTAAATGCAAGAAATAATAATAATAAAGAAATGGCTTAATTTTCTATAAATAGTTTATGGATATCATTGATGGGATCAAGTTCATCAGGAGTCATGAAATGCTCCTCTTCAAATTGGAAATTGTTTTTCAAGAATTTGACAAAGTGTGCTATGGTGATATTATCTGCTTCATACTCGAACTTGTAAAAATAGATTTCATGGCAATACTCTCGATATAACACAGCTCTAGGAACTCTATTCCATATTTTTCTATCCGTAAGAACGACCTCTTGATCCTCTATACGAGATAGAAATTTATGTACTACAACTGCGTTCTCAAGGTATTCCTCAAAGGTGTACAATTCGAAAGACACAAGTGCTCTTTTATCAGCTAACCACCTATGGCAAGCTCTCTGAAGTTCATGGTACAAAGTTACCTGATCAGGATCCAGGATTCTATCTAGGACAAACCTCTTAATTTGCCTAAGTTCTGTTGACCTAGATGAAATAATACCCAATCTCCTATCAAGTTCGTCCCACAAAGGTTGAACCCTATTTGTTTGAGGTACTCTAAGCACAGAAGTAATCTCTATGGCTGTTAATTGATTTTCAACATTAATGGTGACAACTCGTCTTTTATTATAATCTACCATCTAAATATGATATGCAATCTTACTTGTTTGTTTGATGATTCTAAATGCATTTATTTTTTTTATTTTTTATTTTTGGATTGTTTTCAAAAGGTTTTTAGTTTTTCACGTTGGGTTCACCAAAATGTATCGCTCCAAATTTTTTGCATCCTTACCTTCAGGCTATAGGATCCGCGCCCGGAAGGGGGATGCGAGAAGGATGGGACAATACCTCGGATCGAGAGGCCCTTTGAAGGTCGCGCCTCTCGGGGAGGGGTATAAGGGTGAATTTTTGACGGATGGTGGGTTCACCAAGAAACTTTGAGTGGCAGTTTCCATGCCTAGGTTGAGAATGGGTTTGATGTGTTCATTTTTATATTCAATCATCCAATTCCTAGGTTTGGCCAAGATGAATCTAAGCTATTCTATATGCCAATGCTGATTTATATGAACACAAAAAGAATGAATAAGTGCTGAACACAGAAAGTATGCTAAATAAGATGGAATGTACCTGATTTTGGATGTTTGATGAAGAGTTTGAGGTTTG
The DNA here is from genome assembly GCA_028583015.1 of Wollemia nobilis. Taxonomy (NCBI): domain Eukaryota; kingdom Viridiplantae; phylum Streptophyta; class Pinopsida; order Araucariales; family Araucariaceae; genus Wollemia; species Wollemia nobilis. The sequence continues at coordinate 38,659 of JAQPPZ010005495.1, forward strand.
TAGAAGTCCAGATCATCTCAAATCTTACATTATCATCTACAATTTCACAGAATCATCTCAGATCACAATCGATCATCTGAGATCAGACGAGATCGTCGTCAACCAGACGAATTCGTTAGAAACCTGCAATCATAGAAACAGATACCAAAAACCAAAAATGCAATTGCAAAAGCAAGGGGAAATGATAGAAATAATAGTAAATTTGCCTAAATGATAGATCCAGATAACGATTAAAAGAAATGCATTAATTTAATAATTTATTTTAACTTTATCATGCATCTATGCTAAATGAGGTGAACTCCAGGATGCAGAAATAGAATAAACTAAGTCAATGCATAAGGAATTAAAGAAAGAAGATAAAAAAATGCAAACTCTGGGCTCTGATTGCCCCCAATCTGGACTATAGTCGAGATCACCTCCAATCGTACGAGATCATCGCCGATCTACGATAGGATCGTCCGAAATCGTCTGGAATCGCCTGCGACGATCCGAGCTTGCTCCGGCTAAAAAATAGTAAAATTCCTGCAAGAAAACTTGAAATACACAATGCAAACAATGGTGTGAAGGTGTTCTAATGCACGAGAAACTAAAGTTGTAGGGAAATCAATCAGCCAGGGGGATAAACTGAGAAAATCCTAGTTTATATAGGATTAGGGAGAGGTTAGGAGGTTGGAGATCACCCCAATTTGGGAGATCTCCAATGGGGGAGACTCTAACCGCGTAGACACGCTTTCTGCCCAAGTTAGAGAAGTTGTTGAACAGAAGCTAATTATGAAAATTTGGTTTTGGGACGAAATCGTCTGGACGTTCTCTTCCAGACGAATTCGTCAGATCTGGGATGATTTCGTCTGATCGTCGACGATATCGTCCAACGGTCAAAACAAATCCTAAAAATGGTGCAAAAAACAAGGGGAGCGGGTAACGAGCGGTTTGGGTTAAAATTCAAATTTTTATCTTTTTACTAAGGGTTTAACTGCGCCAATTTTAGGGTGCTACACCTGAAAATTGGCATAAGAGCAAATACTAATGCTACAGCTACATCCTAAGTACTCCCCTATCATTGAAGGCAGAAACTGCTCTAAATACAAATCTAGAAATATGTGCCTATCTATACATCTCGGGCAAAAACAAAATAGATTATATTATTGGGTGAATGATTGGCTTCAACACTCAGGTAGCAACAACAATAAAAGATAAAGAGTTCGGAAATTTGTTAGAAGCCAAACATGCATGTGACTAGATCCTTGTCTTTGCAGAATTTAAAATATTCCGCCAAATTAGTAAACAAAAATTCATATTTGAAGCCCACAAAAAATAGAACCAGGTGTTCCATAAGATTAAGGATAAACCAAAATTATATTAGGATCTTCTAAAAGTTCATAAGTTGCAATAGAGGAAAGTACATTTTCCAATTATTCATAATTTTGGAAAAATGCATATGGAAGTGAGCATTCTGCTAAGAACAATGAGTTGGCTGCTAAAGGCAAGCAAAACAACTAAGTTGAATAATACTCTTAAAGATTTTGTTGATGTTAATTCTAAGTGGAAGGAGTTTTACGAATCTATGGAGCAAAATCACTACAGAACATTAGAAATCAGCGTCTACAAATAATAAAAACCAAAAACCATGAGTAGCAGAGTTAGAAAAACTAGATGGCCAGCAACCATCTCCTTCTCCTCAGCATTTTACTACAAAAATTACAATTGTAGCAGAAGTATTACCGAGCCCTAACATAGAATGAAGAACATTAGAGGATGCATCGTCAATAGTAGCAGTTAATTTAGAACAATAATCAACACGAGGGAACAAGAACCCTTCCCTAATGGCATTACAAATACAGAGTCTTAGCTTGCTAGGCATAATCTTGTATATTTCTTTTAGGAGGCCTAAATGTATAGCTCAAAAAAATCCTTGATCACGTGATAAGAAAACATTTTCTATTGCTCTATTTTCCTTTCCTCCAATAGGATCCTGAATCTTGCATTTGCAATTTGATGAGATGATTTCCAAGAGTCTTTTTTTTTTTTTTTTTTGGTAATTTGGAATTATATTACAAGCGGGTTTTGAAAGGATCCCAAAAACCTTCTTACAATAGGTCAAAAGACCAAACCGAGGGTTAAAACCCAAATGACACATCCCACCCAGTGGGAGACTCATTACAAGGATGAAGATAAAATCTCGTCTAGCGGGAAACATCCGAAGACCACCACAAAGGAAATCCCGCCCAACGGGAAAAACCGGCAGTCAAAAAGGGAAAATCCCGCCCAGCGGGGACCCTAGCAAATTTAAAAACCTTCCCAACAGGGAAAACAATAGAAAAAATTACAATCCCGCCTCATGGGGAAAAAACCGCACAATCTGGAAATCCTGCCACGTGGGGAAAACAAGCATGTTTAGGAATCCCGCCAAGCAGGAAAGGCACACAAACCCTAAACCAGCATGTTTGAGAAATCCCGCCTAGCGGGAAAACCAGCAAAATTGGAAGATCCCGCCTGCGGGAAAACCACCAAACCAACCCTAAACCGGGTGTGAAGGGTCCCGCCCAACGGGGAAAAAAACTAGCAGCAAGGGAAGGTCCCGCCCCGCGGGAAACCCAACAGCAACAGGAAATCCCGCCTTGCAGGAAAAAAACAACAGCATGCCCAGAATCCCGCCTTCAGAGAAACCAACAAGAGAAGGCGAACCCGCCCAGCGGGAAAAACCAGCAGTACGCCCAAGACCTACAGACAAACCCACGACCCCCCATTGGGGAAAACCAGCACGCCTTGAACCTGCAGAAAATCTCGCGAACTCGTGGATCCCGCCCAGCGGGAAAACCAACAGCATGCCCAGAAGAACACAACCCCTGCCTAACAGGAACCCCGATCTGGGATGCAAGCTGCAGAGGAGAGACAGGGAAGCTGTCCCATGAGCGTCCATGACTGAGAAGGATTTTGACGGGTAGAAAAAATAGCGGAAGCCATTGCATTGTAAGATCTTGAGCCCCCATCCCAAGATCAAACCCTGCAAGGAAACAAGCCATTAAAACCACCATTAAGAAAACTTCTAGCCCCACCATTGTCTGTCAGGGAATGGATCCAAGGAGAGATGTAGCTGCATGCATGGGCACCCCTAGGTCCCAAAAAGCAGACTACAGAAAGATCCCTGAGATCCATCCACAAGAACAAACAAACCCCGGATCTACAAGGAGATCCCGAAGACAAGGGTTTCATGGGGCGACTGGGAAAACCATCTACGAGAAAATGCGCCCCCCGAAGCCAAAAGAACGTAGATGAAGATCCCAAGCAGCAACCAGAAAACCAGAGCCAACCCTCTTCCAACAGCCTCGAAAGCACGCTGGAAACCCGTCGAACCAGGAAACTCAGGGCAAGAAACCACCAAACCCTCCTTGCAGACCAGCAACCTTGTCAAGAGGGAAACCTGAGAAAACAGGGGAACCTAGAAACTAGGCCTGAGAGCAGACCCGCGAGGGGGGCAGGGATATGGAGAAGTGGGACTGGTCAGTCCTAGGGAACCTGGTGCTGTAGCCATCCCTCCCTTGCCCCCCTCGAGCTCACCCTTCACGCTTC